>JASANE010016287.1:0-25009 GCA_030248225.1 Trileptium ribeirensis | reverse complement strand
CCATTGAAAACCATTCAAAAGGTTTGGATTATGCAAGCTGGACTCAAGAGAACGAAATCGTTGTATTCCGCCTTCAGAAATACCTATATAGACCATTATTTATGATGGAAACGCAGCGAGCGTGGCTACTGTGTTCCCGTGGAAGTCTCAAAATAGGGGTCGCGGGCTTCAAAAAATCTCGGTGTCACCCTCCTCCGAGAGACCAGGAGGAGGGCGAAGCAAAAAATACTAGTCGACAATTTATCAGAGAAAATATACCCCGAAAGATGAAATTTTGGGAGATTCAGCTCAGCGAAATTTCGGTATTAGCTCCGTAGGGGAGGTTTGGGGAATTTGAGCCCCGCAGATCGAAATTTATTGATTTTGGGGAAGCAAGTTGCCGAAAAATTAATTTCCAGCAAAAAAAGTTGGGTCGCGGCCGATCGCAAATAGGAGTGAGTGTTTGGGGAGGGCTCTAGGCCAACATAGGTCAGGCCTCTGGCATCCTATAGCGAAATTCCAGCGACCATTTCTTCGTTCAAATTCCAGGTCACTGAGTCCATTTAAAGTCCCGCGTTAGTAATTGTACACCGTCAAAACCTTAAGCTTAAAATTTATATAAACCCGGAGACTGCTTTATTTCCTCTTCTAGTGACCAAAAGAAAAAACTTTCCGAAATTTATATATAACTCACGGATGTTCATAAATATATTTAGTGGAGTAACCGGAACTGGAACTGTAGATTCTAAGTGCAATCCTAACCTGTAGCTATGAATCTGTAGTATAATAAATGACGAAAACTACAGTACGCGCTACAATTGACCTGTGCTTGCTAACAACTTGCTCGTGGGAGATAAAAATTTTATTTTGAAATTTAATAATTTGTTTTTTGGTTGCTCGTAACGTAACGTGAATTATGGTGAATACTGTATGGCTTAGAACTGTGCTTGAACGTTGTGTTGCTTTTATATTGCCATGGCATCATAGTAGTGTCGTAGGACTTCAAACACGCTTAAGAAGCAAACTAATTTTCTACGATTGTTTTATTTGTCTACCGATATCGTGTTTTTCTGGTATTCGTAGTCCGTCAGCGCTGCAAATGGCTCCCCTATGCATCACTGCCTAAACAAACAGTAAATGTTCACGCCATGCATTGCACATAAGACGATTTCGCTGTGTTTACCAATGTCGTGACTTACTATACATTTATGGTTGTTATAATGTCATTTTCGTAGTAATCCTATTTTCTCCAGTTTTGAAAGAAAGTTACTTAAGTTTCTATATAGTTTCGGAACAGAAGTGCTATAGACAAACATCTAATAGTTGAGACAAACGGTGATAAAAGTCTTCACAATCAACGTTAAAAATAACACTTTAATAAGAATGTAGTTTCGGGTCCGTTGTAGGGATGGTATTTAGCTTCGCAAATATACTTATTTTACAAAAATTTTAAGCCCGCTGGGTAATGTTTTATGCATTTTATGTTGACAAGGTGCAGCAATGTAAAATATTTAGAAATGCTTTATCCTGTGGTGCCATTTGCAAGTTCGAAACTTATAATTTAACTAGATCATTTGTCAGGCTGAACAAGTTTACTTGGGCAGACCACACAAATCTGTCAATGGGTGAAACAACTGTTGTCATACGTATACACCAGGCGTCACTTTGATGTTATTAAAATTCATGATTAAGGTTCAAATGAAATATAATGTAATATGTTATTATATTATAATATATCCAACTACGCATTTTGCAGTGCAATTTCTCGAGTTAAAGTTTTCTTTTGTCTGGCCGTGAAAAAACAAACCAATGTATACTTCTAAATGTATGTTTTGCCAACACCATAGCAAAAAAATCCCGAAATTTCTAAACGGATTTTATAACTGGAAACCCTTTTGTCGAAGCCACAGTCGGAACGCTGCTTTCGTCGCAACCGAAACTTCGGTTACTCTCTCTTTGGTACAACTCGGAAGTCTTAGACAACATAATTTGAAAATTAATCTATGCGGTATTTTTCATGGCTACAGATTATTGGTTATACTCCACAAATCTTCGACACAGTTCGTTGCGTCACTTTGTATTCTGAGGAACGATTTGTATAATCTTGTCACTTATTCTTTTGTACTGATTACTATTTAATGCAATTAATTGTTCCAGATTCCTAATTAGTTATTGCTAAACTTATGTAATCAATTAGCTACGCAGGAAATATTTGTTTCAGCGGTTCTTTCCCAACGTCATCATTGTGTATGCAATCAGCTCGTTAGCTCTGATCATGTACCTCACAATGGTACCAGAAAGATTTTTGCCAGGTACTGTGCTAGTTTTTAATCTATTCTTAGTGAATGTTGCACTGACACCAGGTTCCAGGATTATAGAAAATGTGTTTACTATAGCAATTTTGATCCAGTGGATTTTTAAATGGGGTGTGTCGGCTCTGATTTACCATGATGTGAGGTTATATGAGCTTGGTTTTAGGTGAAATGAACTCAAGTTCCTGGACCACCGTGCCAAAGACCATCTTGGGTTATCAGTTCCGTAGCAGCAATCTAAACGTGACATGATACATTGTATAGATTCAGAAAATTGTAGAGACGATTTATTTGTCTTACTATCCAATGCGTAATAGCTGTAATACTTTGTCAGATGAATTGTTTATCAGTTCTTACACGGCGTGAGCCGGTGGGTTCGTAATGGAATAGTAATTTTCAATAATTGTTTACTTTCAGCGATCTGCCAGGGATAAAAATGGATAAGCCAGCAATTTTGGTGTAATATGTTTGGCCAAAAATTTGAAATACCGTGGGACTTAATTTTTTCGATGTATAAACAAGGGTTTTGTGTTATGATTTTTGCTATATCTCTTTTTATGCGGTAAGGTTGTGGCTTCTTAAAACAAACGTATAATGGTTTAAACACAGTGTAGTCGAAATGTACAGTTTGTTCTAGTTATCTTGTTCCTTTTTCAATCAATGTGTTCGATTTAGTACTAATGTTTTGCCGCATAATAGTGATTTCACACGAGATTGTCTCGGAACGTAGGAAAACCAAAAAATAGCAATATTATTTTATCCTATATATGGAAAATTATGAGAAACATCTATTTTGGATGGTGTTTGAACTCGTAATGATGTTATTTTCATAAATATATCTTAGCAAATTTTTACTCATTGCTAATATTTGAAACGATAGTTAGGTCATACGGTTGATATATTAGTTTTTGCGGTTGATGTGTAAATTTTTGTTATAACGTATTGTTAATGTATGTGCAAAGTGTTATATCATAATTGTGGGTATTTTAAAAAATTCGACTTACAGAACTAACCAATCCTGCATGTAAGGAATAGGCCCAAAGCTGCTCGCTGACACCTATGTAGATGTCTTAACGCTTACCCCTGGAAAAAATTAAGATAGGGTAAAGCCATTTTCTGGAAAAGTTTTTTGAAGATTAAATTTGACGACTAGATTTTTCATATCTAACAATGGTAATAGTACGTTCTCCCGGTTGTATGAAATCCCTATTGCGATATTTAACTTGTATACTGATTTTCCCAAACTGCCGCCAAAGTACCTGGGAAAACCGGACTCGTGCGGGGACAGAAAAAGTTTATTAGCACATTGTGTAAAAACGATTATTATTGAAGCGTAGCGAGCGAAGTTTTCACCGAGGACGCTAGGGAAAAATAGTGAAATTTCCTTTTTTGGCTGTTTCTCTCACGCATAACTTATTTTCGGGTGTACGGATTTCGATAAATTTTTTGATTCGATAGCAATGTGATGGGTGTATTCTTTAGTGGAGCATGAGCAGCTCTGACCCCATCTTCAGGATCAAAATGGGAAAACCGGTTTTTCAAGGTTCTTTGCCAAATTTTGCCATACAGGTACCAGTTTTTCGTAGCCCCTTATCGCACGACACCAGCTTAACATCGAAAAATCGAATCAGTTCATGGTTGATCTATAACTTTGCTGACCAGGACTTTTTGTAGGACCCTGTACCGCTGTGGAAACGAATATGGCCCGTCGACCCTTTGCCCGAAGCAACGATTTTTCAAATTTCGGAAAATTTTTGTTGGTGAACGTTGCCACGAGAGTCTATTGGGTTATCAAGCACACTGAATACCATGGTTTTGGTATTAAGAGTAGACTTGGCTATGTTGTATCTTTTCATGGTGTTTCAAGGGTTTTGCGATCGACGAACCCGATTTCCAAAATGTAGTGACTTTTCTTTTGTTTGGTTACGCATTGCGTACAGGGCATCAAGAATGGTCGATATATGGTTTTAGGTATGCTGAATACCATGGGTCGGTTTGTCTAGAGCCTCGCACGCCTATTTCGTGAGATTTCCGTTTTTGATAGTTTCAGGATCCACGAGGTTTAGGGTTTACAATTGGTTCAGGGTTGCAGGGGTTATAGTGTAGTATATACATCAAACACAAAGTCGGTTGCAAGTGATTACACAAAATTACCACTTTATGAAACCGCTTCACAGTCGCTTGCGAGCAGCAAGTTATTTCGCTATAAGAAAAAATATATGCTATAGTTTTGATGTGACTTTGCACATTACTTTCCTAACATGTGATTTACATAATGTTGATACATGTATTATGCTGAAATGTTGCTCAGTCATTTTCTGAGTGAAACCTGCAGGAGGAGCTTACTTTTGCGGGTACACAATTCTCATGGCATCAAAATGATGTTTTAGCACAATACTCGCCTAGCATTTTCAGGCCCCTGGAAAAATCTGAGAAATTTTGCATCACAAACTTTCTGAGCATCATTTTCACGTAATTTAATTTTTCTTGTGTCTCTACCAGCATTAAAATGGTACTGAAGTTCTTATAGCTGTTAGCACCGAACTACAACATGTAAATATGTGGGGATTTCTCCTAGGCTAGTGCCCCGCATGTTAACTGTGTCTAAAAGTTGCGTTTCACCGTGTTTTTCATGCTTTTACAACTTCGTACTGAAAATACAGTTATGATTTGCAGGATTATTTGTGATTTTACATCAAAATACCTGTACGGTCTTGAGGTCGACCTCGTAAAACTTGACAATCACGGGTCCTCCTCTGCGGAGAGACAAAATTTTTTTGCTGTTGAGATCTTAGAGCTGAACCGGGTGTCTTCACGAACGGTTAGTTCGAGTTGACAACATCGCGCAACAGACGAATCGTTTTCAAGTCGATATGATGCCTCAAATAAGGTCTTGTCGCGTCTGGATGGTGTCTGGCATTCGTTTCAAATTATATTATTAGCGTTCCTTCTGTTGTGTTAGCCATTTCCTATATTTTACTTAATGTTGTTATTTTCCGCTGATTTCCTGCAATCGTTTTCTCGTAACGTTATATTTACGTATGTACTGTAACTCCAGTGTTCTCGATAGGTGTAAGCGCATAGTTAAAGCATTCGTCGTTCACTTTTAATAGTTGTATGTAGTAACACAAAAAGTTTGCGGTACAAAAATTTACCGGTAGCATAACTTGGCGTAGTCAATAGCAGGGTTGAGAATGAGATATGAAAATTAATCAATTAATTCAATAAATAAATTAATTAATTCAACATCCAATTCCTGTCTTCTGGTGCTGGTCACAAGTTAATTGGCAGTGCACATCATCTTTTGGTACAGCAGTTATTGTTATATACGGTTTATATGTACCATAAACCGTTGATAATAATAATTGCTTTACCACCCGTGTTCTTATTACATAGAAGATGGTTGTTCCCCCAAATTATGTATATCAAATGACTATTTTATATAGCTAGTGCCGCCGTTTAAATTAGCATACAAGACGGGTGCTGGACTGAGCGTAGCGAAGAATTCTTAAAGCCGGAGTGGTTAAATTTCTACATTGTCCGTTTCTAGTTTTTGGGGGTGACATGCATAACTCAGCTTCGACTGGGCGGATTAACTCACGCGATAGCTCATTTTGGAAGCTCAAAATCTCTGTTTGTGCTCTTTAGGTATTGGCGAAATCGAATTCCAATTCCTTCTGTAAAAGTGGACCGAATAGTCTCGGATCAGGTCAAAAAGGGGTCCGACAATTGATTGTATCTCGATAAGTGATGCAGATATCTTAGCTAAATTAGGCTTATTTATTGTGGAGCAAACGGCTTTATGTGAGTGCATTGCACTGCTTTGCTGCATCATGGCTCTTTTAGGATGCAGCGTCTGAATCCAAATGTGTTTGTAATAAACCCACAAGACCAAAATACATGAAACCGGCAATATCTCCGTGACCACTCGAGATGCGTAGATGTTATTGATCTCATTTTATATAACAATGTATTCACTCCTAAATAGCTGTGTATTTGATACCATTAGTTACACCGCAGGTTGGCTCAAAATTTTTGTTTTCAATGAGCACGAGACTCAAAATTAACGAAAACGGCAAAGCTTCCGCAACCGTTCAAGCGATACGGGTATTTTTGGTCTCATTTTGTATAGCAATTCAACCTCTATATAATATGTTGCTGCGCATTGTACGTCGCTGTTGGTTTTTATTTACGATGCAGGTATGTGTTAAAATGCGGCCATCAGTAGGCCCTCGAGACCCTAAAGACTCGAAAATGGCAATATCTCCGCAACCGCGATTGCTATTGGGGTATTATTGGTCTTACTTTTAGAGCATTCAATACTCTAAATACGCAGTAAACGAGCTTATTCAGCAACATGGCTCATATTCATCTCATTTTGCAAGTTGATGCCCAATAATAGCTGTGAGCGTCTATCTAAATTACATACTCAACACACAGAATTCACCTTGGCGATAAAGCAAGCTACTAGTTTTAATGGTTGTCATCTTGTGCTTCATCAAAATTTAACCTGGTAACTTTGCGCTTTTCAATTCGTTTTGGTTTCACATGGTGTTGACTGATTATCAGTTTTTTCGACCAATTTCTGTACTGTAGTGAAAATTGTAGTGACATGCCTCGTTTCAGAAGCACTTTACCGTCATTTTGCGCACGACAATTAATGTTGTGTTCTCAGTGCGAGTTCTTAATAACTATACTTACTGCTACAGCGCTTTAATACACCCGTTTCTAAAAACAGAGTAATGGCTCAATACAATAATGATTGTTCCTCTACCAGAATTTAATAGAAAACATTATTTGACTGTTGGTTTGAGTTTGTCTAGTGACATAACTATGCAACTCTTCCCCGACAATCAGAAACTCAGCAGTATAATTGTACTGAAGCGTTGCAAATTCAGAAAATTTGTAGCATAACTGATGTTGTAATGATTTTGTTAATGTTTCAGGAAGATTCGACTACTGTGGTCAATCACATAACTGGTGGCATCTTCTTGCCATGATGTCGTTTGTCTGGTGGCGGTGGTCCGGCTTGGACATAGTCCATTATCGATTGACGCATACTTGTTGAACCGCTGTGTACAATTATCGTTATTGTATTTTTTTGTAATATTTCGTTTACAATAATACGCAAATTTCCTTGTATTGTTAAATCGAATTTCAATAATAATTGGAAAGCTCATTTAATTTAATTACTTGAAATAGTAACCAATATTAATATTAAAGATAGGAGAAAATTGAGGTATTTATTAGGGAACGACCGAATATCTAATTTCACCGAATACCGAATATTCGGCCCCTACTATTCGGCCGAATACCGAATAGTTGTTCGCAACACCTATGTATGATGAAAAATCTATAACTCTATAAATCCACCACTGTATGTACGTGCACCATGCAACAGGTCGTTTTATGTTGTGTTGCTGAGTCAGCGATAGTTTTTGTTCGATGAATTTTTTTGCTTTGTGCTCTCGTTTGCTAGGTTGAAGTTGTAATTTTGTTTTTTATTGATTTTTTTATAACTTCATTATCTGGAGAACGGCGATAATTGATTCGTGAAGACATGTCGTTAAAAAACGGCTCAGTGCGTGGTGTTCGGGGGCAGTAGACGTAGGGTTAGGCTTATGTAGGTAAGTAGAACGGCATAGCATGATGTCTCACTTCACATTCACGATGTGTCAAAGAAAACGAACAAATCCTGCTGCATTTAGACCACAAAGTATTAATTTCGCAACTATTATGACAGAGAGATAGTGCACGGCTGATGAAGAACATAACTGTGGTAATTACAACATTCGATCCGGCTGCGAACTGAATTGATGAGTCTCAAACGCATCTTGTCTTACCAAAGTTGCAACACGTTGGACGTATTTAGCGGTTTGCAGCATAATTATCAGAATTCCGGCTGTAAAATTAGGATATCTGGTGGGCAGATTTTGACTCTATTTTTCAACTAACAGCGGCCAGTCAGCTATTCGGTATTCAGCCGAATTTTGCCAACTATTCGGCCGAATACCTACTATTCGGCCGAATACCGAATATTCGGTCGTTCCCTAGTATTTATGTATTGATGACTTTCGAAAATATATCAGACTTACAAAATCAATTTGTTATTAACACTGTTGATAAAGCATCTCAAAATTATAGTTTTACCTTTAAAAAATTTTATGTACATACTGTTGCTAGAGAATTGGGGTATGATTTTAACCTTAAAAATTCTTCAGTAATTTTTATAAACACATACCGGATGCGCCTAAAAATATAATTACACGACAATTATTGGAATTAAAAAATCTTGATATTGCCGCTATTACGAAAATATGATACTTCCTTTTATTAATACGGTTCCAAAATTTCACAAAAATCAGGTTAAATTTAGATACATAATTGCCAGTAATAAAGCTATCATAAAAATATATCTAAAATGATTGCTTTTATGTTTAAGCTATTTGTGTTCAGGATACGTAAAATTTCAGATATGTCTGAAAAATGGTGTAACTTTCCAGATTGCTGGATCATTGATAGTAATAAGAAGATATTAAATACCTTAAAATCTTTAAATTTACTAAAAATGCTCAGACCATAAATACTTTTGATTTTACTACCATGTATACCCTTCTGGAACATGGTGATATTATTCAAAATATTTCGGAATTAACTCGTGATATTTTTCAAAATTCTAGCAGAAAATTACTTGCAGTTGGACAAATTGGAGCATATTGGTGTAATGATTCCAAAAAATTTAACTTTTGATGCACATAAGATTATTGAATGCCTAACCTGGCTCATTGATAACAGTTATTTTACATTTGGCAATACAGTCTTTAAACAGAATACGGGTATACCTATGGGTACTGACGCGGCACCATATAGCTAACTTACACTTGTACGTATATGAAAGGAAATTGTTATATTCCTGCCGCATGGAAATTTCAAATAGACTTAATTGTGTATGCAGGTACATAGACGATATAACTTTAAATAATGATTTTGAGATGTTTGAGAATAATTCCTCAAAAATCTATCCTCCGAGCCTGAAATTGGAGAAAGTTAACGATAACAACAAATATGCGGAACTTCTGGATCTGCAAATTAATATGAATATTGCTGATATTGATCTGTATGACAAACGCAACGATTTTAAATTTAAAATTGTTAGTTTTCCTCAATTTTCGATCAATTTATCTACAACAGTGTTCAGGGGAATTATTATCAGTCAAATAATAAGATTTTACAGAATATGCAGTAATGCTAACGCATTTGTTCGTGATGTAGGCGAGTTTTGTTCTAAATTAATGGATCGGGATTACCCTAATAGATTTATCAAAAATACCTTAATCGATCGATTAACAGACTTTTCGTTGATGACAACGACGCGCATATTCGTGGTGAAATTAAGAAATTACGTAATATTAGATAGTACTGTTAAACTTAATAAATCGCCAAATTTTAGTTCTTACTTAGCTGTTCATGTCACTGATTGCGCGTATCGTATGATGCGCGCCACTTATATGTCTATTGGCCTTGTGCCCACTGACTCATGCACTTCGACTGCAAGCATTGTTGAATGATTGAAACTAACGGTTTTTATTGATGTGTCAATTTTAATCGTTCATTTAGTAGTCCGTTTACCTGTACGTCGCCTCCACGAAGTCGGACAGTCCTATCTTCGTGGTGATACGAAGATCCGGTTAGGGTAAGTGACTGCCCTGTTCGTGGTGTGGAGGCCATCTACGTATACTATAAAATCTACAGGATGGAAGCATTAGATATATTTTTCTTGTTTTTGGGATTGTTTTCGACTTCACATATAGTAGCACTTGGTGCGTATCAATGTTTTTATTTTTAGATGCTTGTACTTCTCTTCCATTCATGTAATCATGCTAATACCATCCTATTCTGTCATTACCGATATCTAATCGCAAACCCTTATTACGGAAAACAGGCTTAATTTCATTCGGTTTTTCGCTAACCGAAAATTGGCAAAATCAAATTCAAGTGCTAGAAATTAGACCTTGTGTTCGAACAAAATTTTGGCTATTTCAGGTTGCAGAAATTCTGTTCCCTAATATATTATCATTTAAATTCGGATTACACAGTGTTCGCGAGCAAATTTAATGCAAAAGTGAAGTCACATTCATATCGACAAATTTTCGTTCTCAAACATTTGTGTAATTTTACTTCAATTATCCCGAACACAAAATGGTTAGATTTCAATCGCGAGCGTTGTGTTCGCTAACAGTTTTACGCCGAATTTCAATTTACCAAAAAGCGTTCCGTAACAAATTTTATCCAAAAATGCAAAATAGGATGGTTGCCGGGGTCATTGTAAGTTTACTTGCGCATAATGTGTTGTAATTTCTCTTTATAGTAGATGACACTTTTGTGCGTATTTTCAGTATAATAGAGGTTGATTCATGATATATTAAAATATTGGTATGAGATTGATTATAAACTATTCGAATTAATGATTATATTGTATATAACCATTATATAATAAATAACTATTCATCCCACAATCAGAAACTCAGCAGTATAATTGTACCGCAGCGTTGCAAATTCAGAAAATTACAGTGAATCATCAAGCCGAATTGTGCGACCTTTTGTGTTAACACTTTTTTACTTACTGGTATTTTACAATCTAGTACTCGTGTAGCATAACTGATGTTGTAGTGATTTTGTTAATGTTTCAGGAAGAGTCGACTACAACAACTGTGGTCAATCACATAATTGGTGGCATCTTCTTGCCGTGATGTGGTTTGTCTGGTGGCGGTGGTCCGGCTTAGACATAGTCCATTATCGATTGACGCATACTTGTTGAACCGCTGTGTATTATTGTATTTCCTTTTTATAACATTTCGTTTACAATAATACGTTGGAAAAAGGAGCTATATTTTGAATAATGTTAGTGATCATTGTCGCTCATTTTGATTCAAAAAACAGAGTTATAGTCTTGGACATTAATTGATTTCGGAGAAATATTTAACCTATCAGCAAATCATGCTGAGGAGCGGTTTGATTTTTAACCACTTGCAAACAGGGGTTTCAATCTCACAACTTCTAAGGTCAATCAAAGAGCTAGGATAATTGAAGCCATATGTAATAAATTGTTAACACACAGATGTTCTCATACAATCCTGCACACTTGTCCATTGCGATCCAGACACCTGAATTTTACGTGATCGTCTGTCTCTAATTTAAGACGAATTTACATACACATAATTCTACATTACGGATATTCATTCTCCGCAGTTATTTGCTAAAGTATTTTGAGGTAGAGCGGAATAATTGTTCCATTTATTACGTCAGCATGTATATCACAGCATCCAAACTATTATGTTGATTTCAAATTCTGCCAGAGTAAGCAAAGCTTAATTGAGCTCATTCCACTCTCGAGCGATTGGAGCGAGAATTTTCAATTTTGGCTTTGGAGGGGGGGTTGTGGAGGTCCTGTCTGTCTGTGTGTGTCTCGCACCTGGATCTCGATAACGGTTGGGCGGATTTCTCAAGATAGCTCATTCGAACCGCAATGGTCGATTTAGGTGTAGTGACGAGCCCGATTATTGAATTTTTTGCCGTGGGAAAAGTTATGGGGCAAAATGACGTCATTTTAGCCCATTTTCGGGCACCCCCTCCAGTTTTTGCAACTTTTCTCAATAAGTACACGAGATATCAGCAAACTAATAGGCCTATTCCATGTAGTTTTACCAGGGCTTTCCAATGATATATAACAAGTTTTTCAACTACTTCCCAATCTGGAGTGTATAAGCTTATAGTTGGCGCCAAATTTCATATTTGGTGAGAACTTGTGGAAAATGCACCTAAATGTGTGTTTTTGTTGCTTTTAGTGTCTTATATGGGGTTTTCTGGGCAGGTAAGCTCATTGCAAGTGTCAAAAATATTGTTGGGCAAACATTTTTACACTACTGGTTCATACTTGGCATAAAAAAATGATGTTTCCGAAATTTTTGGTGACAAGTCATGGGAAAAGCACCTGAATGTGTGTTTATTGTTGGTTTTAGTGTCGGATATGGGGTTTTTTGGGCCGACAAGGTCATTGCGAGTGTCAAGAATATTGTGTGGCAAATATTTTTCACACTTCTGCTTCATACTTGGTATGAAAAATGAGATTTTTCTCAAGTGTCGGTTTGAATTCTAAAACGTTCTTTTCACTGTCAATTTAGGGTTGTATTGAATTATTAAATTGTTAGTTGATTGTTTTTGTACTCGATATATGATGTTTGTCTACTCCATGCGTTGGCTATTAAAAGAGGAGGGCGTAACTATGACTCATCACTCACGGTTTATATAATGCTGCACCTGCGTACTGTGTGTAGGCTTTGTTTGTGTGTGCTTTCTACAACAGACTTCGGGGTATTGTTCTGATCACTCGAATTCTGGCTCGCAAGCGAGCTTCACTAGTTTTGTATTGCGCAATGTCCGATTGAAATCTGTGCACAAACCAATTGCGTGTCACATTTCGGCATAAGCTGGACTCTCATACTGGGCGTACCGCATTTACTTCAAAATTATGAGGCTCCCCGTTTAACCAAGAACGACTGATTTTCGGCTCCACTAAAGAGAGTGGCACTCTTCAGACTTTCATTGTTAACAGCCGCCGTACGTCGCGGTCGTTATCTGCTTATATTGTTGGTGATAAACATATCCACGACACATTGCTCTTGGACCACCAAATCTATACCCCACCCAGAGCCGCCGTTAGTACCCCCCTACCCCCCCGGGGGGCCTCGCGCTTTACAAGGGCCTCATCTCATGACCTCTGGGTGGCGTTGAAAAGGTGAAAAAGTTGGGAGCCGCAGCACAACCTCAAGCACCTTTCGCAAAGTAAATGTACACGATATACAAAGGTAACCTCAGAGTTTAGAAGCCTAATCGTGAGTATGATTTTAACCGTTCCGTGGTTCAAAGTTAGAGTGTTTACTGGAGGCCTGTTTTACGGACATACACGAAAATTTATTTAGGTCAGCGTCTATGCAATTAATGTATAGCATTTGGTGTGAAATAAACTAGTAGAGACCTTGAGGCCCCTGGTTATATTCCGGTGTTATCTACGTGATAAGTCTTGACGGTTAAAATGCACAATAAATGCGCAAAAATACGGTGAAATTGGTGTAAAAATTGGCAAAAATAGGACAAATTAGAAAAAAATTTTTTCATAAATTGGCAACAATTGGAGAAAAGTTTAGGAAAAAACTTTGAGTTACTAAAAATTTCAAAACTTCGACATCTATGGTTTTATAACTATTGCAATGGAGGATGAAGCATATCAACGAGGATAGCAGACTCCAAAACGCCATTTTTGTGACATCTGTGTACATTTAGCTTTTGCCGCGTATAACACGGGTATGATTTCCCTGTCTAGCTCAAATAAAGCCGTACTTGTGTCACTAAGCAGGACACCAACTGGAGCGTCAATATACTACTTTTCTCAAGAAAAAACATCAAATTATGTTCCGCTTTTGTGTTCTATATAACGCTGAAAATTGCTAACGGTCACCTACAACTTGCAGTTATTGTTATCTGGTTTTTATTGTTCCTTATTGAATATCCGTAATATGTGCAAATATTTAATGTGATATTTAACACCTTTGTATTTCTGCGGTAGTTTTACTTTTAATCAGTGTGAATTTTTTTAATGTATATATATGTACATCTAATCTGTATATATCAATGCTAATCCAGTGTCGTCTATTTGTCTGCTTGAATGAAATATTATGATCAGTAATATCTTAGCTTACTGTAGAATAAGCAGCATCGAGCTTGTCACGTTAAAATTGAAGCGGGATGTTACGACTTTGTCTAGAACTATCTATGTTTCTAAGTTTTACTTACATGCATATTTTTATTCTATTACTCATAGAGGTTTTGAAATTTCTGGGCTATCAAACAAAATTTATTCCGTGGGCCGTGCGATCAACGTAACGGCCGTTGCTGGAGCTGTAAGACTACTCTAGGGAACAAGATACGAAGGCGATTAATTGCCTAGTACTTGTCACAATAATTATTGTATAGACCGAAATGAATATGGAAAAAGTATGTATTCAAAAAAATGGAACATACAAAATGTGTCCAAACGATTACGCCAAATCATTAGCATGTTGAGTTAAATCGCCCACAACCAATTCCAATTGGGGCCATGATTAAAAAACTGGAATCTGTATGCTTTCCGAGATACATAGATTTGTTTAGGGTTTGCTCACGTTGAATAAGTGAATATGTCTAATAATCATAGGTATGATTTTCCTTATACTGAAGGTTCGGCTTGCAAACTCATTCTTTATTAGAATTGAATATTTGGCTTCATGGGTTAGGAACGTTTGTCCTTAACTCTTGTAAGTAGTGTAATTATTAGTAATTAATGTGAAATTTAAATAATGTAGCTGAACATTTGACCAGTTGCCGCTAAAGGGATTTGAAAACCGTAGTAAAATAACATATTCGCCTGAGTTCCCATGAGTCTAACTTTACAAATTCAAGACAATTTTTAAAGTTGAACATGGTTAAGTTTCTTCTCGTATCGTAACGATACTTCGTTCTTATAATTTTTGGCAAGGGCAAATATAGTTAACCATATAAATAACATTCATTCAACGTTCATTATACGGAACCTTCATTCTAGTGATAGGGCATGTTCACATTGCGTCCAATATCATCCGTTTTGACCCGAATAGCACGTGTATTAGAGTGTGACATTGCATCCAATGCGAAATAGTATGCACAATATTTCGGATCGAATTTGGATGAAGTAGTTCACATTTACATACAAACCTATCGATAACTACAAAGATGGGAATCGGATCGGATGCAATGTGAACCCAATTCGGATCGGATGCAGTGTAAACACGGCCTTAGCCTTGCATAGTTTATGGACGCCATACTATATATCAAACAAATATAATAAAACTATTATGAAGAATATGTTTTCTGGTCGACGGAATTACTTATATACAGTGCGAAAAAATAGGACATTATAGATGGATCGAAAGAATAGTAAGGAAAATTACCTATGGGTGGCGATTAGGCATACCTAATAAGATAGCCTTTTGTTCAAGCTCATTGTAACGTCAACATAATAATATGTTTTCCCGCCTCTATAGCAAACCAGAGAAGTTTTCTTATCTGCGCGCTCTGTAAATTCCATTGTCCGGAACAATAGCATGGCCAAAGATCTTTATTCTAATCTCGCGAACGCAAAATCGTCAAAAACCTGTACTATCTCATGTTCGAACATGTGTTGCTTTAGCCACTAATGTCCAGTAATTTGTGAACACACGGCATGATGCTATCTTTTCTTGCTCAGTTTCAACTGACGTTATCCTAGTTTCAAAAGGAAATTGCTAACTAATATACATATTTCCTACAAACATGAACTTTTTAGTATTCTCGCAACACTTATTAATCTCCGTCCATCTGTGGACAATCTTGCAATGCACCCATGCCTTTGGTATCTTTCCTGTAGTATTTCCTCGCAATACCCAATATAGGTTCCGATCCGATAGGTTTCCTTTGCGCACCTAAACATTGCTAACTTATCCTCTAGTTCGTTTCCTGGCACGTTACGCTATGCAAGTAAGCCCAACTTTACTGTATTTAGATTTTCTAAAAGTTCCAACAATTTTATACAACTAACAAGATCAGAATTTACTTCACTTTTGTTTAAAGCAAGAAGTGCTCCTTAATGGCTTGACATTTCCAAATTAAACCTAAGTGTAATTCGCTGCTGCAAATAGGAATCAATGGTGACATTTCTGTATTTGCTATTTTTAACCCAATGATAGCAATGCTGATGTTTGATACTTCAAAGCCCAGAGGAGGAGTTTGATATTACTAACCACCAGGAAGTTATTGAATTTCGGTTCCGGCAAAAATCGTGTTCCGATTGTGGTTCCGGGAAAAGGCAAAAAGCATACCGTACCGGAATTCCGGTTTAAAAACTTTCAAAATTGCAAACATTTTTTGCTTCTCTGTGGTCCAGTCATACGTTATATATACACAATCATCAAGTTACAACACATCCAGATAAAA
Organism: Trileptium ribeirensis; assembly: GCA_030248225.1. Lineage (NCBI taxonomy): Eukaryota > Metazoa > Nematoda > Enoplea > Enoplida > Thoracostomopsidae > Trileptium > Trileptium ribeirensis. Next base: position 8,675 of record JASANE010016287.1, on the reverse strand, counting down.
GAACATAGCCAATTACCCTGTGAAACGTAAGTAGGACACAATTTCAGTAAGTATTTTTCATCTTCACCCGGCGGGAGTTTGTTAACAAAACAAAGCTAGGTCGATGCTTGTAGCAGCTTATGCTTGTAAATCTGCGGTATATGTTAGAATTGAACCTTCCAACTTGATATGCATAATAGAGTATGGATTATTGAAGTACGTAACTGTAAGCTTAACTTATACAAATTGCGTGAGGCAGCAGTCTGTGCGTTTGTAAATTTTGTAATCAGTCTACATTGGAGTAAAATAACGTATCTGCAAAGCAGCCGGAAACTGCGTTCTTGGGAATGAACTGTATGTATTGAAGCTGTGAGAGAAGTATCATAGTTTGTCTCAGTTATACATTATGATCAGAAAATCATCACCTAACTGAGGGACAGTGGTTGTTCAACGGTAGCCTCAACAATGTCTCTGGTCAACGATTAGAACAATATGGTATACCTTTTTACTTTGTTTTAGAGCCATACAAACCAATAATTTCAAGCTTCCTAACATGTAGTTTTGTGAATGGAGGCAATTGAAGACAGAGCAAAATTGTCTAGTCCACGTTCCATGCGTTACAAGAACATTCCGCTTGACGCAGTTTCATCCAACCATGTACAGCGGAAGACATTTTTCCGCTGGGACTTCAAAAAACCCGACATCTTAATCCACAAATGAATGTCTTAGTTTCCTCAGCCTCTTCAAAGTCGCGGAGAGTCAATAATGTCATTGCAATACATTGTTTAATGTAAAATTTATTTTTAATATATTTTAAATCCACAGTGCCTTCATGTTAGTCCTTTATCTGTTTTACTAACTATAAGTTTCGAAGACGAGGTTCTGGATCGGGTTTAAATGGACGATTCCGGTTATGCTGTGCTGAGCACATTTCTTGCTAATTTTAGCCCAACGAACAACAATGATCCGCGTCTTGCAAACTTGATGCTTGCTCGGTGTATAATTTGAAAATATCCCTAAATCTTTTCGCACATTTCATCGATACGGTACGTAATTTTGCCGATCTATCAAATCGTATACATTTCAATTAGCGTTCCACTCTTTAACATTTCATCAGCGATTCTATGCTTTTCGCGGCGTTGATGTTTCACAAGGTGAAGCAACAACTATTTTTCACATTTTCAAAAAAATTATTTATTAAAGGTGCAATGTTTTACAATTTGTCGTTTGGTTTGATTTTTACACTTATAAATTGCAATAACTAGTTACCGTGAATTACAATTGGTCGTTGATGCGATTTATTATGGTAATAAATTGCATAACTACTTGCATTGAGTTGCAATTTGTCGGTCACATTTAATTTTGTGTTTATACATTAACTAGTTCAGTAAGGTATCATTTGTCGTTTAGAATGTTTTTAGTGTTATAAGGGTGCACAGCTACTTGCAGTGAATAAATTTTGTCGTTGGGCATGCTATTTACACTTATAATGCAAATTTTCTTTTACATTTTACTACTAAACGCAAATAATTTGTGAAGCTTTTCAAGTGTACTGTATAATAGCCCATATTGTATGGCTCCAAGGCAACCACAAGCATCTATTATTACTACATTTATTGTGTGTTTCTTAATTTCTATTTAAATTGAATCAAGACTTACGTGTGTATATGCAGTATCACAACTGCCGTCTTTGTTGATAGTTGGACCTTGTATCATTGAAATAGATCACGTACTGTAGCAAATTCGTGGTGACAATTAGTGGTCGGATCGGTTTCTACCAGGGATAGAAATGTTGACTTTAGCGCGTTGGTTTGGTCCAGATTTCTGAATGTAAGACCTCTCCAATTGCTGTAGTGGGCAAAGCCATCTTTTTTGGCTATAAGGTTATTCATGTTACGGGGCATGACTTTTTACGTGTAGTTCACTTTCATCACTTAAGCGGCTGTTTGTTAATACGTCCTTTTGAAACTAAACCCTGAAACCTATAATAAATCGTTTAAATCGATTTCATTTATTTGCAATTCTGATCTTAGTCTGTTAACCGCATTCAGCATAACCAATGTATTATCGTTAAATTCGTTATTCTTGTTGTAATGTCGTATAACCAAAGTATAGCACTAAGTCGAACTTTGTTTTCTTTTAGAACAATCATCAGTAGAAATTTATAAAATAACCTGCACCCAAATTGTTATATCTATTTCTATATTGCAAGAAAATGATTCATTTTCAACCGAGTAGGGGAATTTTACTTTAAATTTCCTAGACATATACAAGATGTTAAAATTTGCTTGATCTCCTTTAGGCGCTAGCTCGGGATGTCTTGTAGTATAGTTCAGGGCGCGTGTCCAGCACCCTCCACCGCCCAATAGCGCATAGGGCCTCAAGGAGCCTTATGTCTGATGCAAAAATGAAGAATCTATTACATATTTACCACATGCAAACCTCGAACGGTGTATCTCTGCTCCTGTACTGGGAATGATGCCTCGGAACACAATCATCTATACTGTTTTGTTAGGGGCCTCAGACACAGTTGCATGTACTGTTCAATTTGAGGGCCTACGTTTATCATGAGAGTTTTTTTAGTAATCGCGTGCTTACTATTTGTTTTCATAGTTGTATAAGCAACATTAGTAGCATATAAACAAGTGCTGTGTAGAAAATTTTTTCAACATTTTTCTGGTCTTTAAGAGGACATGTCGAAAGTTGAATTTATGAGAGATGCGCATGCTCTATTTTTGAAAATGGTGCCAAATTTTGTATTAAAGGGCAGATTCATCCCAATTTGAGAAGTATATATTTCGATTCCAAATATATTGTTACAGTGCATGGATTTTAACATATATGCTCAAGGTATGAGGTCTTTGGGGGTAGCAGGCACCTCGGAGGGGGATGGTGGGGCCTCGACCTCCAAAGTTTAAGTCTCAGGTAGGAATCCAAGCGTGAAGTGTGATAACATCTTTGAGCGTGTAAACATTTTAACTTCTTAGTATCCATTTGGCAGAATAATTAAAATTTTTCAATGTAACGAAAATTTGGAAACTAATGTTAATAAAATTTTTTAAATTAATCGATCTGGCGTTGGAAAAACTATTTCTTCGATGCGTTCACGCAAATAAGGGTTGCATAAAACCGTCATTAGAAGCTGCAGTTTGAAACCCATTTCGCGCTTATATTGTGAGGACATTTTGTCCTACAAACTTGTATTTATTTCAATCACTTTTGTCTTTTGGACTAACGGATATTTAGTTTATTTGTATTAATATTGCGTGTATGCTATGTTATGGCATTGTCTTCTTAAATATCTTTACTTAAATGTGTGTAACATTTATAAACTGGTGAAATAGGCACTCATAATTATTGATGACCCACGTTTATACTTTCATTAGTATAATTTTAAATGATGTGTGCCTGTATGTCAACGCAATTTGCACGAAATCCACAAAAAGTAATTGTCTTAATATATGCTCACACTTTCGTTCCCTAACGCATCTTAATTATAACCCTTCTGTGCTTAAAGGGTCCAAGTGGATCCAACTTACATCGCGACTTGTTATACAATTTTTATCGTATATTCTGTTCTTGCGTGTCTGTCGCGCCTTCGTTTTGCAAGGTTATTAAAGAAACAAGCAACAGCTCTAATATGGCATAGTTTCTAAAGCAAGTGACTGCATCGCAACTATACAGGTGCATTTACCGACTTGGCGAAAGATTGTTCAACGTAGTACGAAACACACGTGGATTCTTGCACCAATGGTGCAACTTCATCCATTTCTTTGTGTAAAACACATGTAATGTGGCATTTCCTTGGATTACTTGTACGGTAATAATGCAAAAATTATCGGACATAACAAAAATTGTATGATACGTAACGCGTAATATATATTTATAATTTAATGAAATATTTTTTACTTAATGTGCGTATATGTCAGTTGCATCACACATTTGGCTTAAGTCAAGCTGAGGGATGTAACGTTATACCCATAAAATGTCTAGTGCTGGGTCGGGAGCCCACCGACTTAGACTGGTGCGAGGCTCATATTAGTTAAGGCTCAAGCATAGGTTTCATATTTCCAGGACGGCACAACCTGCATAACATCGTTTAAATCAACGATAACATGCTAGAATTGCAGTAACAGCATGACAAGTGACAAACAAGACATATAATACTCATAGGCGAAGCAAATAGGAATCTTTTGCGAATACCAAGCATGAATACCTTGTTATTGATAAAATAATTTTACCAAAATCAATGACTAATCACTCAAAAGCTGTTACTTAATTTTAGTCTAATATTAAAATATTTTCCTTCTCAATGAAAGCACAGAACCCAAAACACAACGATAAATAGGCTAAATGACGCAGGTAACAATGTATAGTAATTAAGGAATATTGGTTTTAAACATCTGCAATCAGTTTGCTAACAGTTTTGAGGCAATTAACTCTGACACAGCAAGTGAGTTTCGAAACTTGATTGAATTGGAAATTTCTCCTCATCGTTAACCGGGCATGATTCCAAGGAGCTGAGAGGCGCGCTTTTCCATATATATATAACTATAGCGCGGCTGACTTATTAAACGCCCTAATGCCTTGGCAATACATATAAATGTCTCTTCCATAATGCTGTAGCATGTAATTTTTTACAGACCAGTATTAAATGTATGTGCAGCCTTTGGAGCGAAATAGATTATATACGTATAATTTAACATATTCGAATTGACTAATGGCAACACGGTCTTATGCTGAGGTGATTGCTTGCGGTTCTTGTGGGGTCATATAACGTATAATTTAACATATTCGAATTGACTAATGGCAACACGGTCTTATGCTGAGGTGATTGCTTGCCTTTCTTGTGGGGTCAGGTCGAGTTTAAGTGTTTTCAAGAATATTGTATAAAGATGAAAACGGGTGGGATAACACTTAGGAAGCGCGGTGGCTCCGCATATATTGGTTAATATTATGAACCGCATTAAAATTGATATTTGATATGCTACACCGGTTCGTTTCCCACTTCCTAAACAGTTTAACACTGGTGAAGGTGATATTCTAAGTTGAGTCCTGGCTTTGCTCGATCGAACCCCAGCAGAGCTGATGGTTTATCGGGGATATATTGCACACCCTAATTGACTACGAATGAACAGGAAAACGAAAGCTGCTGTAGAAAATCTTCCTTGATCCTGATGTCTCGGAATCATGAAACGTCACTAACCGGTGGAAGGATAATGAAGGTCGCTCATATTTGCCCCTTAGGATCTATTGTCCTGCCGTGGACGGAGTACTCTTTGTTTAAGACCAATTAAGTTATATATTTGGAAAGGCCACCCTGTGTGCTCTTTTACTTTTCCAAGGTGTACATTACTCAATTCACCCCGAAGGATGACCACGAGGTTACTAATAAGTCTCATTGCCGAAAACCATCTTCCGGACATTAACGGGTACACTCCCTGTCTTTCGATTCCCTTTGATTTTTGGGCTAACAGTGTTTAGATGGTTTATCATTGTGACTAGCAAAAATCTAGAAATTCGGTAGCTTGATGGGTTGCCTGAGAATTTCTTTCATAGCCCGCTAAAATTTTCAGTTAAAGTTATTTAATACCATTTAAAATTCACGAGCCTTTGCGTTGTTTCAGTTCCCTAATCACGGGCGGATTTGAAATCGTTTCGTATACTCAGCGGCGCTCCTCTCTTTGATATCAGGAAAGCTTTTCTTGTCCACTGGTTATCGTTTTTAGGTAACACTGAACGCGGCAGATGTTTTACTGCCCGCCTGTGGTCCAAAAACAATATATATAATAATTACGTCAATGCATGTGAGACTATTCAAGACAACTAGATGCTCCACGACATACCCGCACGTGACTCCGATTGTCTCTAACTTTAGTTGATGTGTACTCTTACGACAACTTGATACGCCCCAAAAAATTTATGACGTGAGAAGAAAAAACTTCCAAACCGACTCAGAACTTTTCTACCAAATCGTTGTCGAATTTTAGATGTGCAGTCTACCCACTACTTCGTCAGCCGACCGAATGGGAGGATCGGCTACGTAAGTCTCTCCAAACTTGCCTGCATGCTACCTATACGGCTACAATATGGATTTATGGTTTTCAGCATTATCCCCGGGAAAACACCGTGGGGGCCAATATCAAAGCGGTTTATAAAGCCGATAGGGCATAATTTAAGCAAGTGTCCGTTAGTGAGAACCCTCACCGTATGCAAAAGTGACTGTGCAGCGTGCACTAAAAATAGGTTTCTGTGAAATTTAAAAAATTTTTTTGAATTTTGTACCGCTAGGTATTTTTTTAAAATTCAAAGAATTAGATATTGAAATTTCAAGGAATATTTCTTTGAATTTTAAAAGAATATCTCGTGGTGCAAAATACAAAGAAATTTCTTTTAAATATCACAGAATGTATTTCGAGTTTGGAAACCGCGAAAAATGGATGTCCGAAAGCTTAAATGTGCTGCACCCTCGGAACGGACAGTACTGACTTACGCACAGGGTTGGTTTTTACCGGAAAAGTTGAAAAAATGGGAAAAGTCAAATTTTACTGTTAGTTTTTTTACTTGTTATCCTGTTAGTTAAATCCCGTCGTTGATTATCAATGCCTTAATTACTGAAAAAGGTCTACACCTGCAATGTTGTCACATAGAATTTGCGTGTCTTTTGTTTTAGCTCCCCCAGCCCCAATTTGGTTAATTTTGAAGATATAGAACTGATTTTGGGATCAATCGATTCAGCTCAATGAGGCGGTTCAAAAAAATACTCATTTTACCCACATCCCTGAAAAAAATTGCGATTTGTTGGGGTCCAGTGGTCTCCTCTTGGGAACCAAAAAATTTATTTCTTCAGAAAAGGTCATGTTGGGTGCCGTTCGTCTTGATTTGATGAGAGAAATCTATTGGTGTGTATTTTGTTGAAATCACCTGTCCCCAGCATGACCTATTCTGAAGAAAATCAATTTTTTGGTTCCCAAGGGGAGACCACTGGACCTCAAAAAATTTATTTCTTCAGAATAGGTAACGTTGGGGGTCTTTTCTTTTAGCACGCCCCCCAGCCCAAATTTGGTCAATTTTGAAGATACAGAGCTGAATTGATTTATGCCAAAATCAGGCGGTTCAGAAACTGCTCATTTTACCCACATCCCTGAAATTTTTTGAGACCCTTGGGAATCGAAAATTTTTTTTCTTCGTAATATGGTCATGTTGGGTACCGTTCGTCTTCGTATGATGAGAGAAATCTACTGGTGTGTATTGTATTGAAATCTGCGCCACCGTTGGAAAGTTATGAGGTACCGTTGATTTTAATGAAATACACACCAGTAAGTAGATAGAAAATGCTGGTTTTGCCCCCCCCACACAGTGTTGGGGGAAGTGGGGTGATGACTCATGGCGCCCACACAAGTGTGGTGGTTGATTAATGACCCACACACGTATATATAATATACTCAATAACCACATGTGGGGTATATATTTCGGTTGTGATATATTCTTAAAGATGTTTATAACCCCACACATATTTGAAAAACATGGTTCATCAGGGGATGGATCATATTTTTATGGTTCACAATATACAATTATTAAATTAATTAATAAAACTATTAACAAGCCTGATAAAACCATAATTAGTAATAATAACCGGGTGGTGGTGGAAAGACGGTTTGAAAACATTGTAGGAAACTGTCGCGAATCTGGAGATACTGATCGAATCCGGGTTGTGATGGATACACGTCGCAATATCGTCATTACTGCATATCCTGTGGGGTGAATTTTACTTATGTGGGGTAAATATCGATGGTGTGGGGCATGTGGAGGTGACATATGATGCTGTTTTGACAGATGGTGTAGATGGCTATTTAATCAAGACTTCACTGGTTTTGGATTCACTTTCAAGTTTATTTTTTACACTCACTTCGTTATGGCTTTCACTCAGTCTGTTGGTAATTCGGATGTATTGGTCGACGACTCGCTGTTCAACTATGCGCTGCTCAGCGACAATTCACTTCTCAACGACAGCGACGGTGGTAACGTTCCAACAACCAGCGATGCCGTCGAAGATCAACTCGACAACGACCTCGATAGACGAGCGGACGCGCAACGGCTGGCGGATATGGTCTACGATCGGATCAATTTCGATCGCTGCGAAGATCCGCACCTGATCATCGAGAACGAATTCTGGAGTATCCTCCGTTCGATCATCTGCATCGATGTGATGCAGGTGCAGAAGCTGGTTTGGGATCGCATCTTCCAGCGAATTCAGTTCCAACAATTACAACAAGCTGAACGAGTGCTCGAGAAGCTCCATAAACAGTACAAAGACGAATGCGACGCATGTTATTACGAGGATTCTGGGCAACGACTTCACGCTCAAGCTGGTGGCTGCATGCATTCTTCGCGATACTGCAAGCAGGACATTAAAGATGCTTGTAAAATGATAAACATTGAATACAATGAAAAGTTGTATAATATTATTCGTGAAAAATTGAGTTGTTATAACTATATGTATTAATGTTATATTTTTTCTTAATAAAGTGTTAAAACTGAAACATTCTAAGCAGGTAAACTTCGATACTTGCCCAGCATGTCCCAGCTACACTGATTGGAACCTATGTTCCCTGTATACCGCCACACAAGTTGAAATATCAAAATTACGAGGTTTGAAAAAACGTTTCGGCCGGACCAGGGAAAGATAAATAATT
>JASANE010016285.1:0-10043 GCA_030248225.1 Trileptium ribeirensis | reverse complement strand
TCTACTTCGTTCAGTTACATCTATGCTTGGGCTGGAATGTGTTATAAGAACTACGCAATCTGTATTTGTGTGGTCACACTTATCCTGATTACTAGGGCATGGCAGTGTTGGGAGCTTCAAGTACTGGAACAGTCGAGATGTCCACTGAATAATTAATACGTATATTTTTTCTTTTATTTACGGTACATGATATTTTCGCATTTTACTAAACTTATTGTCGGTTCGTTTTGTATTGCTGCATGTAATTAGTCAATATTTTGTTGTCGGGAACACGCATAAATATAGATACATTTCCTCAAATGCTATGCTTGAGGATTGCTGTGCTAAACTTCAGTGTAAATGAACGACAGGAACATTTTGAATTTAACTTTTAAGTTGTGACAGTCGTAAAGCTGTTTCATGATGTTTTAGTTTTTGTCAGTTGCAATTGAAATAGATTACATATATCTTGTTAGCAGTACATTGAGATCTTGCACGTTATATGCAAGGCACTTTGTTCAAAAAACTATACTTAAATACCGTTGCGATTACCCTAGGTAATGAGCCATTAATTGTCCCTCTGCTGTTGCATTAATCTACGAGTAAACGAAACAACTACTACAGCAATGTTTACGACCTTTCCAGGGTTTAACAAACTAGAAAGACCCATGGGGTAGAAATTAAAGTTTATACAAATCGTCTTTCCTAAAGTGTAGTGGTTTTGCAACGGTTTTGCTGACTCTAACCGCGAAATTCGCTTAGCTAACTTTCTGTGTTATATTCCTGCCACGTTGGTCCACATTTTGCTGTTAAAGTGGACCTCTACAAGTTAAAGGACTTCTACAAGCTCTGCTCTATCTTGGGCCATGCACACTCGAGTTCAAATGACCCACAATTTAATTCAGGACACGTTTCTTAAAAGGTGACCATGTGATCTAACGCGCAGACACATCCATTTATTTAATAAACTTTTTGTATTTAATTTCAGACCAAGTAAAATAAACACGAGCGAAGTATTCACGTTCAAATTGCCGCCTCTCGATTTATCAACTGCTATTACGGCTGATGACGATCGTGTGTGGACAGACAATTGGCGTTTTCCAGTGCTAAACAAATCGAGCGCAGCGAACTATCTTGTAGGAGTCTATTTGGACTCAATTCCCAGAAGCATTGATATAGACAAAATTGGCCCAAATAGACCCACAATGGCCTCGATCGGGCAATATCAACAACAGGGTGTCGTAACAACAATAGGCTATAACAGCCATACCATTCAAAATGACGAAATTTCGCTACCCGGCGCCTTACTGAGCTCAACCCAATATAATATTGACAGCGATTCAAACGCTTATTATGTAAACCTGTGCTATCTTGCAATAATTGTGGTAAGCAATTTACTTTTGCTAACAACAAATGCAATGGCAATTGCACTTATTGGAAGCGGAGAGGCGTTACGCGGTGTTATTGGAGCTTACTATATTAGCTTATCGGTATCCGATTGTCTTCTAGCTACGCTTGTACTTCCGTTTAGTATTTATGCAGGGATTATGTCACTTTCCGATGGAACTCTCGCTGAAAGCGCCAACGACGGTGTTGTTGCCGGTAATCGTAACGGCTATTTTTATCCACCGTATTGGTTTTGTAAGCTTGAGGCTTATCTGGGCGTTGCATTTGTTACGTCAAACATATGTACATTTATGTGGCTTAGTGTTGATCGATATGCGGCGCTGAAAAAACCAGCGCGATACGATATTGAACAAACGTTTACTCGTTGTAAATGTTGGATTCTGTTTAGTTGGATTACGGCATTGCTTCTTTGCTGTCCAACGCTGTTTACCAATATGGCAGTGTACAGCCCTGAGTGTCGTCTATGTCTCAATGATTGGTCTGTTATGCCAGCGTATTCGGGAACACTTGGAACGCTTGTAATATTGCCAACATTGCTCGGCGTTTGCTTTACGTATCACTATATTTGGAAAAAATATCGCCATCCCCAGCATTTAGAACAAGAAGAGCGTGCCGTACTCGAGCAAGACGCCAACATTGTAATTGTTATCGTTATCGTCGCTGTATTTGCCCTCTCGTGGCTTCCATGGTTCACACTTCGAGCGTGGGAAACAATTGCTTCGTGGCCAATCCAATCATCCGCGCTTCATTTTAGCTTAATGTGGCTTGGCCTCACCGGTGGTTCATGGCGTTTGCTAATTTATACTTCGATGAACATTGAGTTTCGACGTCATTTTAGTAACATGTTTGCTCGAATTTGCTGTTGTCAATGCTTTTGCCCAAAGACTCGTTCAACCGTATACAGCTGCAGTGGCGGCGACAGCGCCATTGGTCGATGCGGCGGCTCTAAATCGACGAGTAACGTTAGCGTCACTAAACTATCAAACGCCAACAGAGCGCGTTATTATAAAGGCGTGTCCGGTGGTGGTGATTCAGCAAGAATTGCGATGATTAACGGCCAAACCAAACGGGAGATGTATTTGTAAGCTATTCCATCATGTCTCCTCGCCTTATAACGGTGCGGGGAAAACCTGACATTAATAGTCGCTATATACTGTAAGACAAAAATTTGTTGTTCAATTGTGAGCCCAAGTACAGCTTAGTACATTACTTCGACTTCGGCTTAGCCTTTAGGATGAACCTCAGGTTTATACTGTTGAAACATAACACGATGGCCCTTTGAAAGAAAATTGCCATTATACGTATTATTTGCATTAATCAAATTTAACTTGACATGACACGATAATATCAAGAGTTCATGATGAACTGTTGAAGAAGAGTGACACTCCATGCGAAAATACTTAATATCTCTTGTGGAATGGTGCGGTCCATTTTTCCAGTAGTTGTCCCATATGTCGGAAGGGGGAAGGTGGGGACCCGTTTCCCACTTTTGTTCTGTCTCCAAACGATCGTTCCAAATTCCAACAAAAATATTTTTTGTCAAAATTTAGAACAAAAGTTGGGGCGACAGGACAAAAGTTGGGGGGACAGGACAAAAGTGAGAAATTGGTCCACAAAAAGTATTGGGACAACTAGTGGGAAAACGGACAGCGTCATTCCACGAGAGGTGTACCTAATGTAGTGCGACATGAGTGTCACATTCCTCTTCAAGGGTTCATTATGACACATGATAATATTTTTACCTTTGTTTTAAAAATTAGCATTTAATACGATATTCCACACTAGTGTTATAAATCGTTCAATTAATTGTGCGAATAGCACAAATTCTGTGTGAACACTCAGGGTGACGATTGACAGAAATCGCGTAGTAAGAATAGTCAGGACATTGCAGTGTAGATTGTGCAGTAAGTGTACACACGCATCTTGGACCACGCCGTCATGTATTGGATTCAGGTGTGCTTTAATTCAGAAAGAATGTTCTAGCTGTATTGATATTTTAAATTATCCTTTATGCAAAAGTTCAGTAATATTTGAGTACAGAAAACATTGGCTGTGTAGCTCAGTGAATAGGTCAAAGGTAAAGCGCTTCTGCGCCGGTTCTATGTAATACTTTCTCTGTTTTGTTTGGTCATCCCTGTATACTATAAAACCTAAATTTGAACATGCTTTCCTGCTACATGAAATATTTATAGAAGAATAATTTTTAAGTGTATACGTGATTTTTTAAAGATTTATTCCCACTTCTGCTCGGGTTTCGTGTAATATTATGTCTCGTCATGCAATATATGCTTTCTGACACCGGTGATGTACGAAATTTTATGTGTGCATTTTAAATGTCGTATTTCGTTGTACATTAATGTTTCGGGTTAAATATATTATTATGAGGTATAGTGAGAAATTACACTAGTTTATGCATCATTTACGATAAGATGCGTGCGCCAGGGCCAAATTATGTCACGCGTCCAACTCAACTAGTTCGGGTGAACTATAGCTTAGCTGGACTACTATGGTACATTTTTATAGTTTAGCGAGTCTTAATGTGACAAACAGGGAGCTTAGCCAGGCTCAGCGTGACAAACGGAGCGTCCGGCTGAACTGTTGAGAAATTTGATTTAGTAATGTGCTTAGTGTAACAGCGTTTTGTTCTATAGTATTTTCACACTATGCCTAAGTTATATATTTGTTCTAATATATACAATTAACGTTTAAGCTGTATGCCGCTTTTGGGGCATTATTTAGATACGTATAGTAAAACGTAATGTTCGCGGACTAAATAGTCTCTGGCTTAAGTTATAGGGCTCAGCTGAACGCCTCGTGAAAGAAGCATAGACCGGCTCGACACTCGGTGGCAAATGCATAACTTAGCTATGCTATACAAAATTTTAATAGTCGACCTGAACTGTATGCGTGACAACTAGCTAGCCCATTTGAACACGTGACATAATTAGCACCATGCGCACGCGTCTTATTGTAAATGATACATTACTATAGGTATACGCGTTGAAAATAAGTTGCATTATTTAATTATTGTAAATTTCTTCATTTTTTAAAAAAATTTAAGGCTGAACACAACACGAGTAAAATAACGCGCGCTGATGGAGTAACATTTTTGGAAAGAGTGTAAAACAACTGTAATGAAACGGGAAATATTTGTAATTTTAGCGGTTTTTGTCATAGACACTAAAAGTTGGGAAAAATGAAATTATATGTTGAAAACTTTGGCAGTTTTGGCTAGATAAATTACAAACTTGGTTTATTTAATAACATGCAATGTGGTGTACGAACATGGTTCAAATGTTAATTTAGATCATGTTTTCTTGAAACACAATTCGAATTGAAATATAAACAATACAATAAAATAAAACACATTTACACATTGCAGCAAAAACGGCAACCAGAAGTAAGATATATATATAAGTTAGCAATATTTGGAATTATTTCATAAAGCGCACGAAGTGCGTAATGTTAAGAATGTGCTTGAATCTTCCGTGTGACAACATGATAGATAGATAGATACGTTTATTTGTTAGAAAACAAAACAAAATAGACAACTAATTTGGAACATTTAATCACTTTTGTTTTTTAGTTGGACAATCAGTTTGGGTTAGTTGTGCAGAAAATATAGAACTTACTATATACGTGTGACTCGGTTTGGGAATTGCTGAAAGAAAAATAGTTATTAATTATTTGTTCCAAAACACAAAATAATACACGACTGGTTCAGATAAAGGACCAACGGGTGGTCACCTAAAATATCGACCCCTATGAAGCCAGTACAAGTTCAGTTTTTCAACTGGTTGTTAAACTGACAGTTATTTAATAAAACGATGTGTGGCGGGAGCTTGTTCAACATAACAGGAAAACGAAAAATAAAACTATATTTAATGGTCTGTGATGAAGTAAAAGGTATTTTCAATTTAAGTGTATGAGACTGTGGGCCAGCATACGTACTGAACTCAAATAACTGGTGCGTTGGAATGTCAGCGACACCGTCTATGATTTTATTTCCAAAAGCTAAGTCAGCTAAAATGCGCCTATATTCCAAACTATCAAGGTTAAGTTCGATTAAACGATCTGAATAATACCAATGCGATAGTCCCGGAATGCGCTTTGAAAAACGTTTTTGGACTTTTTCTATAATATCAAGGCCTTTTTGTAGCCCTGGGGACCACACAGGTGCTGCGTACTCTAGAGTTGGGCGGACAAAGGTTGTGAACATTATAAGAAGGAAATCACGGTCTATATACTTGAAGACACGGAAAATTTGCGAAGAAATGCAAAGAGCTTTCTTGGAAATGTTGGCACAATGTTCAGAGAATTATTGATTTGAGGATAATAGAATTACGAGGTCATTGGTACAACTAGAGGGGGGAACGGGATGATTTCCAATGCTGTACATGGGAACGTCACCAGTTGAAGTTTTTCCAAATGGTAAAAATTTGCATTTATCCGGCGCAACGGACAACTGCCATTGCAATGTCCATTGAAAAATATTCTCTAAGTTTTGTTGTAGAGCAGCAGAAGCAATAATGCAATCCTCGACTTCTGTAAAAATTTTGGCGTCATCAGCAAAAAGAGCGATGTTGCCATCAGTGCAGTCTGGTAGATCATTGATGAAGATCAAAAAAGCAGTGGACCTAAGACAGACCCTTGTGGTACGCCATTAGTGGCATTGCCGTTACCAGAGCGTACCTTATTGACTACCACTGTTTGGGTTCTGTTTGAGAGGAAACTCTTTATCCAATCTAGCAACTTACCTCTTACTCCGTAGTTAGATAACTTATGCAGTAGTTTCGGATGGCTAAGTGAATCTAAGGCTTTTGCAAAATCAATATAGATTGAATGAATTTACTTGTTATTATTACGAAACTTGAACCATCAAGAGATGGAAGATAAAAGATTTGTAGTTGTAGAGCGATGTGGTAGAAATCCGTGCTGGTGCGAACGTATAAGATTGTTATGAGTAAGAAAGGTTAGCAGGTGATTTTTAATCAACCTTTCCAAAACTTTGCATACGACACATGTCAAGCTTATCGGCCTGTAGTTCACGGGAATGGATGGATCTCCCTTCCTTTTATAAATGGGTATAACAAAAGCTTCTTACCATTGACCTGGAAGCTTACTCTCGTTCAAAGAAGCATTGAAAATGCATAGTAAGGGATGTGCTATTGACGTGGCAGTCCTCTTTAGTACTATACTAGGAATGCCATCGTGTCTACAGGAAACTTTGTTAGGTAGAGGGCGTAGGACACTAAGTACACTCTCTACTTTTAATTCCAAGCTAGGAACTGAGGTAGGGGATTGCTGCACAAAAAGTGGCAGACACCCGTCATCCGACGTAAAAACGGAACAGAATTGTGACTGTAAAGCGTTAACTTTACTGCTGTCGTCAGACAAAAGATGACCACCAACCTTAAGCACAGAAATCGCATTCGAGGACGCAAACTTACGGTTAACATACTTGAAAAAAGTAGTTAATCTACCTGATATTAGTATGCTACATTCTTTTTTCTTACTTTCAGCTATAACGATGTTTTTGACCTTTTTGCATTTAGCCTAAAGCAAGCGTAGTCCTCAATGTTTCTAGTTCGTTTATACTTTCGCCAAGCTTGATTTTTTTAATGATACGCTTTTCGACATCGAACACTTAGCTTGGGACGAGAGTTCCGGACTTTTATTTTGGGAGTGAAGCGTGAGTGAAGTGGGAGTGAAGAGAATGAGTGAAGCGGTCATGTTTTGTATTTACTTAGGGGAACAGTTTTTTTAATACTTTTCGTTTAATGGAGTTAGAATTATATAATTATTATACTTTTACTGAGGAAAATTTTTGTACTAGTTACCAACACCAGTATTAAACTATTGGTAACCTAAAAATCGAAAAAAATTATTATAAATATGATTTTAAGGACAAAAATTGTCATAAATATGATTTTAAAAGACATACTGAAGAAATTCGTCCAGCAGAGTCTACTAGTATCATAACTACCACTGTAATAGGATAAAATTTACCATTATCGGTGTGGGGTGTGGGGTATAAAAGACGCAAGCTATAAACATTAGATCATGTCGCGTACAAAAGCAATAAGGGAACGTAACAATTTGATACAGCAAAAAATTTGACTATGAACTTTCTGTATACGTACAATATTATTTCAGCTACGACGTATTTATATGTCATTGTATCTTCACAGAAAGTTTCTCTTTAAAATTTTTCGAAGCAATTTAAATATTTATATTTCAAGCAAATCTTTTAACTTTTTGATCAAATTTCACGTATACAAATGCTCGCCGTATTTTGCATATGGCTCATTCACTATGGCGTCCGCCTTGTGTAAAGGCCTCCTTCAGGGCCATGATATACGCTATATATCAACAAGCTAAAATATAACACATCTAATAGTGTGTTGAAACATTGAAACTAACTTGTTTTTCGGGTTAAATAACCACATAATCTCATACTTCACCCCCAACAAGCAAAAATCTTGCTTTGCAAAAATTGTGAAATTTTCACTTCTGGGGGTATTTTTAATTGTTGAGTCGTAGCTCGAAAACATTCAGCTCAGACAAAAAATGCATAACACAAACTTGTAGCTTTCGATGAAAGGATTGTTTTTCTCTATTTCCGTGTTCATTATCTGGAGAAATATAGAAACTCCGATGGGCAAATTTCAAAAATGTGACCTTTGACCCTTTGGGGACCATTTTGACTAGGAAGACTAGGTCCGCGAATTTGGCGTTTAATTAAATAGCACAAATAGACTGATTGAATTTGTAATCAAATAAAAAATTGTGAATATCCATCCCTCCGGTGATGAGTTTTAAACTCCACATAAGGCCAAATAATCAAATTTTTACGATTTTTTCCGATAGCAAAGTTACAGGGGGAAACTCCGCTGGCCTTATTGTATCGTAGTAAAAGAAACTTCTTGCACTCAGCCGTTTCTCGAACGTCGGCCCGCAGGAGGATTTATTTCTAAAGTACTAAAGGTGCGTTCTATCGTTCAAACTTTTAGCTCAGAATGTCAGATGTGAATTTGAACTCAGAATTGTATCAAAATTTGGATAGCATTGCTTCATCAATTTGAACGTGTAAATGTGAACTCTATTCAAACTTTATAAAGAATAAGGCATTATCAAAACAAATATTAAAAAAATTGAAACAAATATAAAAATATTGCAAAAATGTTCATGCACATTTTAAAACAGCCTGATTTGCATTATTTTTTTAATATTTATTATAACAAATTATCGACCCTATTCTGTTCAAGGTTTTATAAAATCTTCACCTAAGATTTGAGCTCAAAATTTGCCACATAATCTCGGTTTGGGCCTGAATAACATCTGTTTAACATAAATATACTAAATCTTAGATTAAAGAGTAAGCTCAAATAAATATTAAGATCTGGGTGTGGACGTATTCGTTCTCAACTTAGTTGGGTCCACCTAGGGAAATACTGCAAAAATGTCTATGTTTAACGCATGTTCCCTGAGAGTTCCAATGTTACGCCGATTGGCAATAATTTTTTTCGAAATTAATAACCACATTTTCACTTTTATCATCATTGGTAGTGTACACGACTGATTCCTAGCAAATATTAATTCCGAGAGTAGCAATAACCCGTTTCCGAGTGTGGAAATAGATAAAGGTGTTATGCTATCAAACACTAGAATTAAAACCATCATTACATTAATAGTGATATACTTTGCGTAAAACCGGTTATGCTTACTGCTTTTCGTAAGAAAACCAAGCATAATCAATGAGCTGCAAGACTTTGAAAGGCAACTGAAAACTTAGTTATCAATTACGAAAAATCTCGGTATAACGAAAGTTCCCCGATATGCAAATCAAAGCCCACGCCTCTTCAAAGAAAAACCGTCACCTGAGTTCTAGGAAATGCCTACGAAATATTCAATTCAGCTTCGTGCAGCTACATTTGCATTCCTTTGAATCCAGTTTAGCAACCGCAATATATATGAGTCTCAGCGACTTACACTGCTTGCCGAAGGGAAATGAGGCCGCTCTTCTGCTTTTAACTGGCTGTTTTAGAATATATAACATCAATTGCCACTCTGGCCGATCAATTTCCACCTCTTTATCTCAAAGTTTTCAACGTATAACATAAATATAGCTGATACATCAACTGTCCGTATTTGACCGAACGGTAGTGTAAATTTTTGTTAATGCTATTTCTTTTTACAACGTCATATTCTTTTCCGCTGAGGTGAATTGTGAATACTGAAACGTTGGGAGCTAGCTAAAATAGTGTTTGTTGTATAACGAATCTCTGTTAGTTGTTCTTGAATCATCATCAACCGAGGAAGTTAAATACAGCGAACCCTTGACACAGCATCGTAGAAGGCAGTTGGTGTTGTGCATTTGATTGCTGTTATTTACCCAGAGCCAAATCACATTGTGAATAATGAAACGTCAATTGTGCTAAATTCATCAACTGTGAATACTGAAACGTTGGGAGCTAGCTACAATAGCGTTTGTTGTATAACGAAGCTCTGTTAGTTGTTCTTGAATCATCAACCGAGGAAGTTAAATACAGTGAACCCTTGACACAGCATTGTAGAAGGCTGTTGGTGTCGTGCATTTGATTGCTGTTATTACCCACAGCCAAATCACAATGTGAATACTGAAACGTCAATTTTGC
>JASANE010016284.1:0-17882 GCA_030248225.1 Trileptium ribeirensis | reverse complement strand
GGGGGGATAAAATCAGGGAATCGTCGTACAGCGATGATTTTGGTACCATTCCACTCAGCTCGACGAGGCGAGTTCAACGGTACCAAATTTGACCATATGCCAACAACTTTCAAATTTTTCAAATTTTGACCTCAGTACTAAGGGGGACCCGGTACGTTGAAAAATCGATAAAAAAATTTTATAAAGCAAAATAGACACAAGTAGCATAGATAGACGCAGAATGACGAGACGATATATATATGTGATATTTTTTCAGAATTTTTGATTATATATACCGCATATATTATGGCTCAACGTGGCAGACCCCGCTCTGCTAGATACAGTATAATACACAATAATAATGTAATAGATGCTTTACATATAAATGACATTAACATCACTTTCGTTGAAATGATTCAACGCACCATCACTTATGACTCTACAATTAGGCTATTAGCTGAATGGGGCCTAATCAGTAACAGTAAAACTTGCACATGCGGCAATCATATGTATTTAGCTGCTCGTAATGATATCGCCAGAATTGACAATTACGAGTGGAGATGCCAAAATGGCCGCCAAAAATATTCCATTCGTCACTCTTCTTTTTTCGCGCACCATAAGCTATCACTAAACCAAGTACTAATTTTAATCTTCGCTTATATTGACGAACTTCCCTCAGAATGGGCAAGGAAACAAGCTAAAGTCGGTAAAGAGGCCTGCACTAATTGGTACAACTATTGTCGCGACATAGCTGTAGCATTCGACAGGCATCACGTCCGCAACATGACACTGGGCGGCCCAGGAATAGACGTTGAAGTTGATGAATCTATGTTTTTTAAGCAAAAATATCATAGAGGTCTCCCACGCCGCAAACATGGATGGGTTGTAGGCATGATCGAGCGTCAAACTGGTCGCTGCCTCCTTTTTCCCGTTCCAGACAGAACTATGGTAACCATAATGCCGCTCATTTTCCAGCATATTCAACCTGGAACTCGCGTCGTTACAGATAGCTACGCTACCTATGTCCGCGGCTTTGCCAATATCCCACGTCCATCGCCGTTTTTGCATGCGACTGTCAATCATTTCAATAGACAATTCGTCAGCCCTGACAATGCCGAGATCCACACTCAAAATATAGATGGTTTATGGGGCGTCCTTAAAAACTTCCTGCGCAAGCGTCGAGGTATTGCCGTCGATCTCTTCGATCGCACGCTGATGGAGTTTCAATCGCGCAGACAATTCAAACGCAACCTTCTCGGTGCATTCGTCGCTCAAGTCCGCGACATGTACCACGTCTAAGAAGTACGTACACCTTTATTTATTTAAATTATAAACTAGACTTACACTATCTTATACTATGTTAGACTAAGCCTGAGCCTTAGACTAAGCCTAAGCCTAAGCCGGGGGGCTCCGCCCCCCGGACCCCCGTACTAAGCTGTTCTCCCACTAAACCTAATCACGATATAACCAATGCCAAAAATCCATCCATTTAAACGCATAAGAATTTCATTTAAAAATATCAGTTTTCGCTTGCATTGCCAGTATCGGGCTCCATATGTCGTTACCCTGACTACCTGCAGTTTCGTACCATACACCGTTCGATAGCGCATGGGACCTTCTTTTTCATGTCCAAATTTGAGCCAAATCGGTCCATCCAATAAAAAGTTATGGTCAAAAATGTAAAAATAACCAAAAACCACATTTTTAAAAAAATTCTGACCCCTGAAATTAGGGCCCCTTGCTGAAGCCCCCTTAAGAGATAGAGCCCTAAAACCTTCTCCATTTCAAAGAGCGGGAAAAATTACCCCCCGGGGGGTTAGGGGGAAGAATCTTAAAGCGAAGCTTTAGGAAAAAAATTGCCAGAAAAGCCTCCATATCCCCCCAAAATCCGAAAATAAAAGAATGTTGAATCAGCATATCGGAGGTTATACCTGAAAAGGGGCGACCCTGATCTCGAAGAGATCGGTTTTGGGGGTGAGAGATGATTGGGGGTCCAGAGACTATGGGGCTATACCTGAAAAGATGGTGGGCCCCTTCCCTGATTTTATCCCCCCTAACCGAACCAGAGCCGAAATTTTCGATATATGTTTAGCACTTATTGCTATGCCGCGAATGTATATTTACATTCGCCAGTGAGTTTCTTGATTATGAACAACACATCTACTTTTTGAATTATACTTAAACCAAACTGGGCCTAGGCCTGTTTGTTAAAGAAACTGGTAAAATAAACCCCAACCTTTTCAAACTGGATGTGCCCGCATGTTTGACTAATTCAGTGCTCAGCCTTAAACCTTGTGGTGTGCGAGCGAACAAGAAACTCCCACACAGCTTTGTATAATACTCCCTATACCGATATGCCCAGTGCCCAAATTGTTTATTATAACCTACCCCTACGCCCAACTAAAAGTATTTTTATTTATGCTTCAGAAAGCACGACAGGACCCGATGATGCCGCGACAACTATTTGCTGCCGAAGGTATTTTTGGAATACGTGGCGATACATCGCCAAAACCCAAGCATCTGTCGGTGTTAATTGAAAAATTTGGCGGAAAGGTAGAACCTACGAAAATTATTCACAGTTTTTGTCAGCCATCGGTTTAGTAATGGATTACGATACGCTTTTTTTGACAAAGGCGATAATTGTTTTTGTGTCTCAGGCGAAACTATTGCTCGGAAGTTTTGACTTTATTTATACAGTCAAGACCAGAATCAATGCTAACTGGTCGACCAATTTGGATTTAACGAAATTTTGGTGGATTTCGAATAAACCAAATTTTGACTGATTGATTCATTCGCCTTCGGTGCAATAACTAAATTTGAAATTTACAGAATTTGATGGATTGCGATTGAACTGGTTCCACTTCTTCGAACTCTTGACAAACACAGGAACGATATTATTATCTAAGTTTTTGTTAGCACTGGTGGGGTTTCAAAGACTCAGGGAAACTAAGCTAATATTTTTGTAATGCCCGATCTCCGTCGTTCAATGCCAGGAATATATATCTGCTGATGTTTTCGTATGCATTTTGTCTTTCGTTTGGGTTACTTATCTATAGTGTTCTAACAGACATCTGCTACTGCATTACGACATCTACGGTATTTGCTACGTCGCCTCCTTCGACAAAATATAGTCTCGGAGAAAAATAACTGCATACAAGCGCACACGAACGAACGCTAGGAACTTCGTTTACGAACGAGCGTAAATGAATTTTATATGTTTGTACACAAATGGTTTTTGCGTTGGTTTATAAACGAACATTCAAACGAACCGTTCAAAGCATCTAATAATTTTGCGATAAAAACGTTTTTACCTCAGTGCAAATTGCACTCTAGTTTAATACTTTAAACCGTTGTCTGAGTTTGATTTAAATCTTTGTAATTCAACACAATTACCTTGAACATGCATTTGGGGAGCTGAAATATTACTCAAAGCGAACGAATATTTAAAACAGAACTTAGTCTTGCAGTCACTACTGTAATTCAGTTTTTACTTATTAATTTGCGTAGTTGTTTTCTTCGTTGATATAGTAGAGCATAATTGTTGCTTTCGATATATCCAGTGTGTAAGCTGGTCTTTAGGTTAACGTACTAACTATTTCTTTGTATAAAACGATATTCCTGATACTTTTGTGTCCTGGAAATTTATGGGTAAAGCTGTGCCAATTAATGTTGGTACTAAACACTTTTAGGCAATTCGAAGCTGTTTACGTGCCGATTTGATGATCACAACGCCAGATGCGACTGTTGCAACCAAAACTTGCCTTTCTGAAAAATGGGTTCTCGGTAAGATGTTATTCTCAATTGTTATTTTTGGTAATGAAGAAGTATTCAAAACTAAAGTGAGCTAATAGCCCGTAATTAATGGGCTAGGTAAATTATATATATATATATAAGTTTGCGTAGGTTTAATATATGTCTAATATGGCGATTATGTGTTCTGTAGTTTGGGTGAACGTGACCTTCAAAATCTGGAAGAAAAATTTTAGTCCATAAAATTCGTCCATTATTTTGGGTTTTATGCAGTGCATTATTTGCATGTAACTGTTCAAAAAGGTTCGCTTGCTTGCTTGATTTTTTTGCAACATTTACACGTAGTAGTCAAACACTGGGTTGTAATTCATTAACCTAATATTTTACATGAGCTGTACCTATGTTTTCGCTAAATGGATAGCACACATTAATTTACTAGTTTAAAGTGTTTTTAAAATTATAAAACACCGGACTTGTAGTAAAAAGAGCATGTTTACTCGTATATGTAGTTTGATATTTATTTTTCAATGTTGGTGGGTCCTGGTTTAGAAAATTACCGGCGTGCGACTACGTTTTAGCCGGGTTTATCGCCGAAGTCTGGCGTAACACCCGTTTTTTTGTATTTTTTCGCTAAAGTAGTGTTTTGATCTAAAATACTGATTAGCGAAAAAATTTTTTTGGTTATTGTGTTATAAAAAATTGTTAATTTATCACTGTTTAGTCTATCATTGTTAAACTGAATTATTTCTTGTGATGAGATAATTTATGAAGCAATTTTGAAGAATCGATATTTATTTTTGGTTTAAAAATATATTTCTCACCTGGTATTCACCTGGCCCCACGGTTGTGGGGCCTCTATGCTGATCACTTGTCGCCGCTCTTCCCTGTTCGCTGTACTTGGTTCGATATACAACATCGGGTAATGTGGCCATTGGCGTAGTGGCACGTATCAAAAATGCTGGTGAAAGTCATTGACTGAAGTTGCCAGGTCTCGTGTGATCTTCCGCGCGGTCGGGCCCAGTCGTCCGGGGGCGTTGCTTTGGCCAGTGACTTCCGGATCCTGTTGTCTGACATACACAGAACATGGCCGAGCAACCGCAAACGCTCAGCAGTGTCGACACCTCAATTTCGTGACCAACTCTTCGACGAAGGTCTTTATTCCTGATGTGATCGAACTTTGTAACGCGTCGATAGAAGTTCTCGAACGTGTTGATCTGCTGCTGAGTAGCTGAGTTCTCTGTCCATGTTCCGCAGGCGTAGCACAGAATTGATCGAATGGCAGCATTATATATCTGAACTTTCGTGGGAACGGACACGTCTTCCGAGTACCACACATGCCGTATGCCCGCAAAGGCTGACCTGGCACGGTTTATGCGGTTTTTAATCTCGGAGTCACAAGCCCCTGATCCCGTAAAAGTGCTGCCCAAAGAGCAGAATTATTTGACGTGTTCCAGCTCAGAACCGTTCAATACGAAGTCTTGATGTCTCTCGATGCAGCAGGTCATTATCTTGGTCTTCTGGGAGCGGATGACCATACCAATGGACTTTGCAGCTGTGTCGACTCGATTGAGCACCTCTTGTAGTTTGCTGGCTGACGATGCGGCTATGCCTATGTCATCTGTGAACATGTCATGGCATCTGTGAACTTCATGCCATTTACATCGAAAATAACACCGTCGTCGTTAGCCAGGGCGGTTGCCACCACCCATGTAGTTGCGTAGTTGGAGAGACGGGGGACAAGATTGAGCCTTGTGTCACTCCAGACCTGACCTCAAAGCGTTCAGATAACGTGTCATTTATTCGTATACGGCAGCAAGATGGTTCAAACAGCGACTTGATTAGGGATACGATCTTGGCCGGCACGCCTTCCGTCTCAAAGATCTTGTAGAGCGATTCTCGGTGAACTGAGTCCAACGCGGCTTTGAAATCAACGAAGGCCACGGAAACTGGTCTCCGATTTTTATGAAGATTCTGGAGCGTGAACCTCATGCTCAGAATCTTGTTGATTGTGCTGCGACCAGGTCGAAACACGCACTGTTGCTCACGTTCAAATCGTTCCCTGGTGTCCCTTGAATCTATTGTAGATTACTGCTTCCAGCACCTTGAAAGCAATATTCAACAGCGATATACCTCGATAGTTGTAGCAGATGGACTTGTCACCCTTCTTGTGGAATGGAATGACGATGGCAGTACGCCAGTTCTCTGGTATGACCTCTTTGACCCATACGTCGCAGATTGCGGCGTGCAGCGTATCAAAGAGGTTCCTTGAGATCTTATAGCATTCCGTCGGAATACCGCTCTCTCTTGCTGCGTTCCCGCTGCGAACAACTTTTACCGCTTTGAGGACTTCGTCACGCGTTGGTGCCGAGTGATCGATCGCGCATTAGTAAAAACCCTTAAAGGGTAATCATTCGTTAACGGTTATGCTGCCGGATCTTTGTTCAAGCGTTCATCGAAATTCTCTCTCCAACGATTGACTTGCGCGGATTCGGATATCAGACTCTTACCCGTGCTGTCTCGTATCATACCACGCACGGGATTTTGCGGATGTGCGCCTTGTCTGATTAGCTGGTAGAGCCTGTGGTGGTCATGTACCCTAGCCGTTTGGTTCATCTCGTTCGCAAGTGCCTTTAGCTTCTCCTCCTTATACTCTCCGATGCTGTGGTGCAAGCTGGACATCAGAAACCGTCGAGTTTCCTTTGCTGCATGACTAAGCAGCTCTGCGTTCTTTATTGTAGGCGAATCTAGCCATCGATCTCGTTTCTTCGGTCTCGGCTTCGGTGCAACTTCTCGCAGGGCTGCAATTGTGCAGTCAGCAACACAAGACCAGGGTGGAACTTGAGAGTCCACTGATCCTGCCAGGCCAGGGCGGCGAAGCGGTTGGGCACTGATGTGCAGAACTTTTCTGCGATGCTATTGTCCCGTAGACGAGCTCTGCGCTTGAAATGAATGGCGTCTAGCTTTAGGTGTAGCTGCAGCCGTATCATGCCATGATCACTCGGAAGCAGGTTCCCCCCCAAACGGTCCTGCAGTCTCTTGCAGCAGACTTCCATCTTTTTCGGATAAGGACATGATCAAGCTGAAAATAGCGCTCGATGGGGATCGCCAGGTGTGCTGTAACTTTGCAGGCTGTTTGAAATTGGTGTTGGCGATAAACAATTCATGAAATTCCACGAAGGTGATCAGTCTGATTCTGTTTCCGTTTCTAGAACCGTGAGCGAAAGGGCCTAGGACATTGTTTTCGCGCGGTCCCACTTGCGCATTGAAATTACCAATAAAAATATTTTGCTTATTAATATTTTAGATTCGATCACATCACTCGAGCTGCAACCAAAACAGCCGTTCATTCATAGAAAACAGTCAAGCCAACGATAAAATGGTGGTGATAATTATAGACAGAATTGATAATTTTTTGGTATTATATTTGTATAGCATGGACAGTTCTTAATATTCTTCTGTAGCACAAATTTATCCGCTAATCCGAGAGCATTCCGTTTCTACTTCGCAGAATGGCTCTCAGAATTCTAGGTTTTTCAATGTTAAAGCTAATAGGTGACCACAAAACGTTCAGTCTTGCCTTACATTTGTTATTTATTGCTACTAGTATACTTTGATCTAAAACATTGTTTGCTACATTCAACATGAAATTTTGAATTATAATTGTAAACTAGGAATAATGACTCCGACTGACAGCAAATATGGATTTGTGTAATATATTACTGTTGTATGTTCAACTCCCCACGCTCGTACTGAAAATAAAATTTTGGTTTGTTGTTTTCGCTCGCTGCTGACGGCCAGTTATCCCAAATACGTGCTGTAGTTAGTTATGCTATGTATGTAGATTTGGTTTTAGATGACCGGGTGCATTTTTGGTTATTTCAGTAACCTTACACAGAAAATGCTTATGCTTATAAACTTATACATCCTATTAAGCATAAGTTCCAACTTAATACTTAACAAAGCATAAGGACTGTAAGATGTTTAGCATAGTTATGCTTAAAAAGCTAAATAATAATGCTAAATATCTAGCATAAAAATTTAGTGTAGTAGATAGGCAAAGCCAGCTGATCAAGATGGCCAGCTTAAAATGTAGAAAACGCTAGGTAATTTTATATTTTACTAAGGTTTTGCCCCTGAATTATTTTCCAATAAAATATTAGTAAAGTTAAGTAAAATTGAATTTTTTGTGGGGATAAATTGAACAGAGCCTGAAACAAAGGTTATTTCCAAAGTTTCACATGTATTGACCGATATTGCATTTTAATTTTTATTTTTAAGATACTTAACACTTGATAAATAACAAAATGGATCGTAATTATAAGCGTAAAATAGAGTCAAATTGTTCAAGTTACATCACTAATGAATTACAACAAGCTGTTCGACATGGAATGTTGTCAGTGGATGCGCTGCAGCGTTATAAGGTTCCAAGGTGTACAATCCGTCGGCATGTCTTGAAAATCAACAGCTCTCGAATTGGTTCTGTAAACTGTCAACAGCACGCTCTGCCGAACATGAACGGCTAATTGTTAGCACAATCTGACAATGGGAACCAAACAGGTTTTGGACATAGTAGAACAGGTCGCTCAAGGTTTAACAGACAACACTGTTTTCAAGGGCAATCGGCCTACAATTGAATAGTTTCGCGGCTTCATAGGACGTTGGCAAGACCAGCCTTCGTTTTAGCAGCTACTGAATTTGCAGGTTGCTCGAGCGCAGTGCGTAACTCAAAAGGTTTTGGACGAATGGTTTAATCTGCTGCAAAAATATTTGGCCCAAGAAGCGATAAACCTGCGCAAATATTTAATGTCGATGAGACTAGGTTTAAAGACGAGGTCAAAGCCGGTCGTCGTTTGTATACTAAGAGTAACCCAACTATTAGCGGCGGAAGTGTAGCAGGTTTTGTTCTTCCAAATTATATCATTAACACTGCTGCCGGCCTTTGGGGCACCTGGACCCGGAATGGCCTACCTGGTGCCCGCTACAATGTCTCGGAAAACGGTTGAATGAACGAAATTTTATTCCACGGATGGTTCAAAAATCATTTTATTCCTCAAACAATGCATCTGCCACGACCAATTGCACTCATTTCTTATGGAGTCAAATCCTACGCTGTGACCGGATTGCAATGTTTGCGCGCGAACATAAAATCTCAATTCAGCTGTTACCTCCTCACACGTGGCACGTTGTACAACCTATGGATTTGACAGTGTTCAAAACAGTCGAATACGAATGGAGGGAAGCTTTGGAAATCTTACGCCAAGAGTCGCGGGGTGCATCCGTTAAATAAAGAAACATTTCCTGGTCTACTTCGTGTGGTGTACGAACAGGCTATGAAGCCACAACACATTTCCGGTTTCACAAAGGCCCGAATTTTATCCGTTATATCAGGGTGTAATTGCGAAAGAAAAATTGTCCCGTGGGAATTCTTTCAACGGAGTGACAACACTGAAACTTATGACCTTTCCAATCACGGCGCCAGTGGCAACATTGATGAATCAGGCACCCAACAACCCCACCCTCAGCCTGAGCGTGATGGAATCGAGGTTGATTGCAGTTCCTGGTACATCGGGATATCAGCGTCTACCTTCGTTTGAATCCATGCAAAATGCCTTACTGCAATACTTCAAAGCCATGGGGACAACAGAGAAAGCCCAAACTTCCACCATTTGGATGCGAGAGCCTAACTAGTGACATGGACTTGGCAAAACTCAGGGATTTGGAGCAGAGTGGAAAAGGCAAACCATTAGCTACAAAAGGACGGGGAAAATTTTTTAGCGTATGTTCTGTTTAATATTAAACCTAATTTAAGTCAAACATTTCAGGACCTCGTTTATTAATAATTAGCATAGCTGTTCTAATTAAGTAGCATAAGTTTCTACTTAATATTTACCACAGCATAAGGACTATAAGATATTTAGCATAGTTAAGCTTAAAAAGTATAGTATTGCTGAATACAGCATAAACATTTTGCAGCCTTAAAATGTAAAAAGACACTAGGTAATTTTTATTTTACTAAGATTTTACCACTGAATTGTGCAATAAAATGTATTTATATGAAAATCTTAAAATGTGTAACTTTTTTATCTTATAACCAATGGTTTATAAGATGATTGTTTGGGATAATTGTAAATGTAAACATATCAGCGTTGGGATGAAATGTGATCATTGCAGCGTAGAAAGACCGATCAATATCACATACTGTAGCGTGGAAATGCTTATATATGTCATTTGATGCCTGATATGGGGTCATTTAAACATGTGTAAAAAGTTACAGCACTTGGTAAGAAATATCTACAGCCTAATTTCTTAAAGTATTAAAATTAATATACATATATGGAACCAATTGATATTCTATTTTAGAACGAATTTCTTTTAAGTGATGTAGTTTTCACAGATAAATGTGTACATTAACATTGTAACATGTGTTTCCGCTATTGTTACACAGCGTTATTGATGCATATATTGTTCGTGTCATTGTTACAAAAATTGCGCAATAGTAACAGCATATGCACCGCTTCTGTAATAATTACACGTGCAATTGCTACAAATCAGCAATTTTTTATAAAAAAACTTGGTATTTTTATAACAATAATCATGAACATTTTTCAAAATTCGTGCAAATAGTAACTGACAATTGTT
The DNA here is from genome assembly GCA_030248225.1 of Trileptium ribeirensis. Classification (NCBI taxonomy): domain Eukaryota; kingdom Metazoa; phylum Nematoda; class Enoplea; order Enoplida; family Thoracostomopsidae; genus Trileptium; species Trileptium ribeirensis. Next base: position 7,514 of record JASANE010016284.1, on the reverse strand, counting down.
CAGATTGTGTGTGAATAAGCGCTTATAATGGCACAAAGGCTGTAGCAATAACTGACAATATGTTACAATGTGCAGTGAGTGCACACATAATGTATTTCAATGCTACATGAGTGACAGTCAATTTTTGGCGAGTTCTGCGGAAAAACCAACTATATTATACTGCCGTGCTCTGGTAAGACCGCGTCAAACGTTTTTGAGATACATGACCTCGCAATTTTGCGTCGAATGGACCCTGATAGAACCGCGTGTCTCCAGTATTTGGTGAGTTAACGTAGGGATCCTGTTTGGCATTATAACGTAATTCCGAGAAAAATGTTACATTCTTCAAGCTTCAAGCAGAAACGCGTAACTAAGGAGTTACGTGACATCACTAGACAGACATGACCGGTACAACTACACAACTCCTTATAAGAGTTGGTGTTACGTGTTTTTCGCATACAAACCAGATCAAAAATGTGGTGTTACGTAGTTAGCCCGTTATATTGGCTTATATGATTATTTTTACATTTCCAGATCCGACGCATGACCAATCACACACAACAACGTTCCCAGACACATTTCGACAAATGTTTCATTGTCATCATATCGATGGACACAACAGCGTCTCAAACTTCCGAGACATATTGGACAATTGGCTTATTTTTTCATAAATCATGAAAAGCAAAGCATCAAAACTGTCCATAGCCAGCTCGCACTATACTTATATAAAATATTACATTTCAGCGGATGCCATACATTTTCAGTTGGTTATCTATTGTCCTAAACCGGGGATCAAAATCCAAAAATGGATTGATTATATATACGATCATATATAATTCAGTGAAATACATTTTCAGTGATATATAAATTGTTATAAATATGGTGAATGTTGGAGAATATATTTGTCCTAGTGTCGTCTAAACGCAAAACGGCTTGGCCTACCTTCGTCGAGACGATTCATTTATTAAGTCAACCAAACCTTTCAACCAAACATATGTCTAGTATATACTTTGAATGGAACAAATACTGTTTTGTTAAGAAAGGAGATCTTGTCCGTATGGTCAATCATTACGCTCCTAAATTCCTTGCTAATAAACACATCGATTCATCAAAGCTGTTCAGGAAATAGGAAATTATTACTTGCAAAATAACGCCGTACGTGCATTAGCCATTAATCGTATTGCACCACATTGCCCGATGCCATACGCTCCACTCTTGATTCGATTGAGCCTTATTTGGACGAACATTGCAATCAAACTATCGTCAAGCTCATGCAGAATTTTTGGAAGAACTCGTCCAAGAGGAGCTTCCAACCATTAAGTACAGCCAGCACAAATGTTGGTAGAACTGTCCCTTCATCATGTCGTTTCCAAAACGAACTGTCCGTTGACTCATGTCGTTTCCAAAACGAACAATTGGAACGTGAATGATTGCTACTGGCAGGATGGCCTCCGACCGAAAACGGGCGAAAAGATTGTATCAGCCCCTTTGCGAAAAGTGATTATTCTCCTCCGCGTTCCGGGATACAATCCTGTGTGTTTAGCTCAAGAATTATCGCATTCAGCGAAACGTGTGCCATAGTTGGAAAGCGGAATTCAAATGATGACTAGAAAAGCACTGCTGTGGTTTGGCACAAAGTAGCGTCCGGGAGAGTGACTGGAGACTTGACGTCATGTTTTTTGCGAATTTTTGCTTCGCCGTGGCACCATGGCACTAACTCGATGGATAAATGCGCCGCGCAGAACAAGTCTTGGAAACTGTTTACGGTTTTATGAACGGCTAAAAAGTGTGGATACCTAGCGGCCGACACTTTGACCTTAAGTATTTTGAAAAACCTCACACATTCATTTTGGCAGACGAGGTTTATCAAGGCGTGGAGCTACAGATGAAGAAGATGAAAAGTGCTCAAACTTTCCAGATTTTGTCAAAGCTGTCCAAACCTCGAACAGTGGGAACATGGGGGTGATTGACATACAGCCCAATAACTTTATGGAACGGCAGGACGGGCTTACCCTCTAGTACTCTGGAAAGCAGCAGGTATTAAGTTGCATGACTTTATTGTAGTCGAGTTTCGCAAATATGACGCTTTCTGTTCTACAAAAAGTCGTACGAAGAGGACTTCAGAGTGAAGGATACCCTGGCCCCTAAATTCAACGTCAGTTGGTTGCCTAAACGTCTCACCGAGGCCAATGGTGTTTTAATAACATGGGAAGCCAAATTCGTGCGACATTTGCTACCGCTATTGCGTCCGAACGCTCATATCTTCTGGAATGAACTCGCGGTTTCAAACGTGGACGGTGACACTGAAGGGTTCCATAGCGACGACTTTCACGTGTACTAATAGCGGGGGCGAGGACGGTCGGTGGAATGCGGGGAGATGATATTTTCGTGCATCCAGGACATTATAAAGGTAAATTCTGACGCCTCTTCGGAGTTACGTTATTTAACCATAGCAATTACTACGGTGAGCTAAATGTCTGTCACAGGTAAAACAGCGTAACTCCATTTTATGGCTTTTCCTGCATGGCCTACGGGGTGGACTCGGTGAAATGCACTATGAACAAAAAGGAATATACTTATAACAAGTGTGCTTAAGTTCAGTTGGTCCTGTAAAGTTACGAAGTAGAACACAAAACTCGGTTTTTCTCTAAATCAGTCCTGGTGGCACGTGGTTTTACCACAGCGAAACAGCATGGCTGTTACGAGGAACTGAAAGGTTACCCTCCCTAGGAGTTCGACACCTTTTAGCGCCGGAAAATTAGTAAAAATTGATGAAACTTTTAGAAAGAATTAAGAAAAATAAGTTCCTGAAAAGTCAAAAAATCTGGTCCTGCTCTGGGCTACCAACCGCCACCGCGTAACCGTCCTCCCAAGCCGACTGACGCTCGACAGCTATGAATTATATATTTGTTTTTACGTTACTGTAAGAAAGTTGAAGCACTAATCCTGTCTTATTACCACATCGTTTGGTTTTATCAGAATAATTCTGTAAAATGAAGATTGCTTTCCATGTGAATATGTGTTTAATTTTATAATAGCTGATGTCCATAGAGAGGTTACCCTCTAGGGGGTTGGACCTCTTTAAAGTTATGAAGTTTAAAAGTTAAGTTATACTTTTAACCTATGTATATGTTTTTTACTATAAGGCTAAGGTTTTGCAAGCGTAATTTAGGCAAAGATACTTGTGCAGTTTATATATCCAGTTAATCTTAATGTATCCTATAGTATTTTTATAGTTTATAACGATGATTTAATAAAAAGCAGGTTGACAATATTAAGTATATTATTTTGTATATATTTCGATTTTGACAGTGTCGCACACATTATGTATGCTATATGCGTATCAATTTTATTGTTTGAATTTAAATATTATTGCATATATATATTGTCGCTAATATGTTGGTATATCACTCATTAGAAATGAGTAGATGTTTGTTGAATAAATATGAAATATTATATAATAGAGTAATTTTTTTTAATTTTGTTCAATGTTTCTTTGTTTAAACCTCAAACGCGCCATTTATAATTTAGGTAGCGTAATTTGGCAAAGTTCTTTCCGAACCCGACATGTTTATGGAATTTCATTAAATACCCGTATGCAGTACTCGCCACAATAGACCGCTGCTCGCGCGCAACTGGCTTGTGGGAAAATAGCATATTATAATTTCAATAGTTTGTTTTTATTAGCTCGTTGGCTCCTAAGGCTTGTGGCGAGTACTGTATATATGTGTAACAGATCCTTACGGATCGTTACGAGGTGGATAATCCTGACCACAGCCTAATGGCCAACTTTTATCGAAAACCTATAATCTTGACCACATAGCAATGGTCAACTTTTACGAAAATCCCGACCACACGACAATGGTCAACATTTAAAATAAATCTGACCACACCCAATGGTTAACATTTTTTCGAACAAAAATAAATCTGACCACAGTGCCATGGTCAACATTTTTCCGACCACCAATAATTATGTCCACAGTATAATGGACAACATTTTTCCGAATACAAAAAAATCCCGTCCACAGTATAATGGACAACATTTTTCCGAATACAAAAAATCCCGTCCACAGTGTAATGGACAACATTTATTCGACTACTAAAAAAAAAATCCCGACCATAGCGTAATGGTCAACATTTAATCGAGTTCCCCAATAATCATGACCACGTGTACAGTGGTCAACATTTCTGAATTCTGTCACCAGTTTCTCCCCAACCCGGAACACCCGACAGGAATAGCCCAAAAGGGTACGGAACCCACCTTCGCCCTATAATACGTACATTTATGTAAGCAGAACCAATTAACCTCCTCTGAACGCAAACAAATATGTAAATTGAGTTCCTCTATATAGATCCATTAACCGTGAAACCCTGTTGTCAAATCATAGAAGATCGCCTAACTGGCACAAATCCTGAACCACAGTATATACGTAAATTAGTAATTGAAATAACTCGCAAGAGCAATAAGGTTATGTAAGCACATAATTACGATCGATCGGAAATCATCGGATATATACGTAGAAAAGTGGAACAGAATCAAAATCAAGGTATATACGTACGTAATTGGAATACACTCAATCGCACCATATATCTATATATAAGAAAATGGAATAATCAGATCCAAAGAGTCCCGCTATGTAACCGACTCGTATTTCAGTATTTCGGCCTGCACCGCCGACGTCGTTTTGATCGAAATGGGTATCGTTATGGTTATTTTAGGGATGGATATTTGTCGAGAAATCATAACCGTATATACAGATCTTTGTATCCATCTGTTGTAGTGCCCCGATGGCACGCCTCGATATATGTACCTAGTGACAATGTCATGATTTTTATGTCGTATCATTGGCCATAAAGGCATTATCGTATATATATATATATATTTGAAGTACGTATCGTTATCATCGTTATTGTTATTCGTTTGATGGCCATAAAGGCACATTTTCGATATGTTACCATGCTTGTATTACATAGCCGTGTATCAGTGAAACCGTTATTGTTGTTCACATGCATTTTCAGGTACACAAGCTATCAGACTGATGGGGATGAATCGTTAACTGGATATACATATGTCTAAATTTTGTACCGTATTCATGTCGTTCGTTGTATAGTATGCGGCCGTAAAAGTGCCGCCATTGTTATTGTCGTATACCGTATCATGCCAATATTGTGCTATGATTGTATCGTTCTGTTGGGTCGAACAGGCCATAAAAGCGCCTGCGTTCGACTATGATTTATATGCTCTGATTGTCATATTTGGTTGTAATTTTGTGCATTTTAGGTTGGAAGTACGATCGGTATAGAGTAACGTATTTGACATGTTTTAGAGGGAATTTTAGGGATTTTTACGCACGCGAACTGAGATTTTTGCAGGTATAGAACGCGAGCATGGCGAGCCCTTGCCATACTCGATTTATTGAGAATTCTAGGACGGTACGACTCCCCCGTTAAAGCCCCGAATCAACAGTTAAGCAGGAGTTGCCCTACCCCGCTTGGTAGGACCGCAGAGTTTGTCACAAATTGTCGGAGGAAATACTGGCCGTGACGGACCTCCGTCACGACCGTCCTCACGAATGAGGACTACAAAAAATGTGGCTGTCCGCCCGAAAGCGAACAGCAATCGACAAATTTTCTGAAAAAATATAAGTGTAAACCGAAAGTATCAAGTTTCCCAGTGTTCAATGTTATCATTGTCACTGCACAATTCAGTAAGACAAAACAAAATTTAAAATGAAAATTTAAGGGAATTTGGTGTCGAAAATATCGGCTCCGGTCCATAACTCCGGAACCGATGAGAATTCCAAAATTTTGTACTTAACATTTATTATAGTAAATTTCACGGTCTTTCGAATGAGACCGGTTTCGTGGAAATCCGATCCGGATCCACGGACTTAGGGACAAATTAGTATATAAGTAAGCTGGTAAAATGCATTTAACCAAATAATTCGGCGAATTATGGACAGAAAACCGTATGAGTGGTATCGTTAGAAACCCCAGACCCGAGGCTTTCATTTGAGCCCGGACGGGTCTAGATGCGCCCACTTTTAGATACCCCGTACGAAGATTTCAAACTAACGCCCCGACAGGCGTGTCACCCCTCATTAGATTCCCCGTGTCGAGACGAATTCAAAAAGATATAAAACACCCCAGAAAAGTGTCCCCCGAACCTAGGAGAACCGTTTAAACACCCCGATTTTTCGAAAATTTGGCATGGACCCTCCCCCAAGAGTCTATTTTCCCCCCTGTAGACCGAATACGGTCCTGTTACATATCATTTTGCCCGGGCGGACATGCTGAGTCCGAAACCGAGTCTACTTTGGCACTCAGGCCATCTCCCCGGGAACCCCACCATCTTTTTACCCCTCTGCCCTCTCCCTTCTTTTCTTTTATTTGCACAAGTTGCATCTCTCTTGTCTTGAAGCCCATTTCCAAGTACAATTATATAAAATAGATATGTATCACTGTTAAGTTAATGTAAAATTTTATATTTGGAGAAACTTCTTATCAGCTTTATATGGAATCGACATCAAATTTGAAGTGGTTACCCCAGGTATAAGCGTCTTTAAGCACATCGTTCAGACAACAAGCTTGTGAGACTATATTAGCTGCAGCTGACCATCTTGATGCTGGGGTAGGCGTTTAAAAGTTCGTAGCAGTGCCACTTTAATATAAACTCGGTATAAATTTATAGCTTGTTGGTAAAATGTAGTTTTAATGCGGCCTCACCATTGAATCTTCAGTTCTTAATTAAACAAGCAAGACTTTTCAAGTTCTTCACATATTTGTTAATCCGTTGGTACGAGTTTGGTGTAGCTCGATGGACTCACACGCGCTTGAGTAAATAAGCTGCGGACACCGTTGCTAACTGAACATTAACGTTGTAGCAACTTTATATAAAATGGAGGTTAATAATATTAAGGACTCTTATCAGTGATGTTTCAGTATAAAATTAATATGAAATTTGCTGTTTCAGCTAATACTGCAGAGACTAAGTATAGGCTTTGAAGCTCTTAAGTAAACACATCTGGCTCTTGCGGTTAACGTAGAGTGTGCATCAAATCTAATGGTTAATATAGATTTATAAACGTGGACATTTGAAAACTTGAAACTTATACCAACGCTCGGATGATCAGAAAAGGTGAAGCCGCTAAACGAGGGGGCCGCGTTTATTGAGTTAATATAACAAGTTATAAAGTTGAGAGCTGGCAGCTCGAGGTTTACACTTGTTTCCATAAAGTAGCTTAGTTTTAGTTAACGTTTTATATTAAGATATAGGAGTTTAATATAAATTTTATAGTAAACAAAGTCGTAAATTATGTTAGTTTCATAAGATTTCATATTAAAACCGGCTCGAAATTTCCGAAAATATGATCGGAATTTGGCCGATAACAGTATTTGTTTAATTCGGTCATATTAAATCAGAAAATCGACCAAAAGTGCTGAGCAAGCACTTTAACCGTCGCCAATTTGAAAATTTAAAATTTCAAAAGTTCGAGTATAAAAGCAGAACCGCACGCTTTGGACAGCGTTCAGTG
>JASANE010016283.1:0-33007 GCA_030248225.1 Trileptium ribeirensis | reverse complement strand
AGCTTTCGATGCAATTAATTTCGTCAACTTTAGCTGGAAACACAAATCTTTTTCTCCTATTTCACATACTGAATTCTGTATTATCTAAGTTTCACTGGCTGCCGCAATGTGTTTCAAATTTTAAGTTAACTTCACAAGTTTACGACTTAAGCTGTATTCGGTAGTGTCTAACAGTATTTTGCAGAAAGTTCAATGATGCCTACATTTGCCGAACGATCTTACTATTTACCTTGTTGCTGGCTACAGTGAAATGTTGAAGCAATCAGCTCTTACAAAATTTATGAACTTGTAAACGTACTACTTTTTACCGACAGGAACTTATATTCAGAAAAAACTGAGATCTATTCCTATGTTCCTTTATAAAATAGGTGTACTTAGGTGCTAGTAGGGAGTTACCGCATCCATGAGGATCCGACAAACTTTCAACCCAAGCCACATTTACCACCAAAAGAACCCCGGATGCTGAAGGCGTGCTGAAAATGTTTGGAAAGTTTGGCAAAATTGGGGAAAAGCTGGTAAAAATTAGAACAAATTGGCAAAAACTGCAGAAGATTGTAAGAAAAATAGGAGAAAATTAGTAAATATACGGAAAAAATTGCGCGAATTCTGTGAAAAATTTGAATTACTAATAATTTAGAAAATTTAGTCTTTTAACTTACACCGCCTTTACCGGAAACTTCTCACCTCTCTCGAAGCTGACGGACTTAGCGCAAATGTGCTTTGTACCAAACTTCGTAATAGTCAATATTTACCCTTGAAATATGTAGATATAGGATAAATAATTTTAGCACACTTACTAAGGCTGCTAACTGCGGTACTACTCCAATTGTATTATCTTTGTACGGGTTCATATTGCATATCGTGACCGCGGGGAATGGTATACCGCCAGTATCGCCGTCGTCTCCAATCTTAAAATAAATATCTATATCATTTAAGCACCACCTTAAACCAATCCACAAATATATCACGCAGCTTCTAAATTATGACGCATGACATTAAATGTCATCTTCGTTTGATTTGTTTGGAACTTGGTAACATGAAGCTCATAATTTTCGCTTTAAAATCGCTTTAAACAATCGCTTTAAAGAGTTGCTCAAGCAAGTAAACCTATCACACTTTCTAAAATTTAACCGTGGTATAATCAGCTGTAAGAGGACGGGTTTCACCAAAGAGAATAAACAGTTTTGTTGTTGTTAATATATTTATTGATAGTCGATAAATGTTATCGATGTCTTTAATTTATAAAAATTCTCTTAAAATATAATTGCACTATTTTTAACGTATAACATAACTTATAGTTTCAGGACGGCGTATATGTGTAGCCTCAACTGTCAATAACATTGAGAGGAGCGTTAATATTGTTACAATATTTGAAGTAGGTACGAATCGCAAACGTGATAAGTAAGTTAGGCAGTTAGTTTAATGATGCGTTAATTGATGGGATCTATGTATTATGTGTTCTTACTAATATACTGCTATAGAAAATAGCATATTTATAATTGTTATAGTTTCATTTTTTGTGTTTAATTACACGTAGCCGCAGACATTTGCCACAGCCTCGACAAATCGGCCGAGGTTGAATACGTCTGCCGAATAGGTCTGTTACCTTCGAACCTCTAAACCGATCATCGTGATCGGTCTACAGCCGCGGTTGCTTAACGTCCAGCTTCGCGCATCAAGTGTGGTTCGTTCAGTTCCACAAGATGTACGTAAGTTGAAAGACGTGCCAGGATACAGCGGCATCTATATCGGTCGGTCAATGTAGGTCGAAGAACGAAATCAATAGGCAGCTCTTAGGCGCAACGCCTACGAAATGAACTCTCAAAGTATGGAAAATCTGACAGATTTGCTGTTATAAACGATGGCTTACTGTATACAGTGTTGATTATAATTTTATAACAACACTGGTAAAGTTTCAGAACAGGTAAACTAATACGGCGGGAAATATGCAGTTTCGAAATTAAATCGGTCATATAGCGAACAGGATTTATGATCTAGAGGTTATTTTGAATACCAAAATGTTTCAAGTTGTCGTCATTGGTGAAGCTTGGCTTAATGATGATATTTCTAGTTCTATAAAATTGATTCTGAAAACTATATTGCTCATTGCATAGACAGGCCCCATGATAAAGGTAGTGGCGTCACTTTTTGTGGTTAGGAAAAATGCAAAACATCACTAAACAGTACTTTTGTGGAGAATAATCGCAGAATGGAAATTTTAGTGCTGGATATACTTAATATGCTGCAGTACCATCAGCGCAGACCACATGGGCACAAACAGACACCAGTTTTTTAAGAGTTTAATTATTGCACCACATTTTTATTGCACGATACTTGCCTTTACGACCCTCAGAGAATATTAAATTTCAGATCGGAATTAAGGCATCTTCACCGTTGACGATTAGCTGCCACATGGCATATTAATGGTGTGTTTCAAACCGTCCCATCACTTTTCTATCAACTGTTTACTGTTCATCGCTATGTCTACGGCCAAATATTTGTTTTCCTGTACTGCCTACCACCGAACAAATGGGAGTAGACTTACCGAGGAGCATTCACTGTTACGATTGAGCACTACAATAGAATAATATTGATAGAACGCGCCCTTATACAACCATTCCTGCGAAGCCCCTACAATTTCTAATGTCTTACATTGTTTTCCTGGTGCTAGGCATTTAGGATGCTTTCACTTAGCTCAGGCTGTGTTCCACAAAGTACAATCAATGAGTTTAAGTGCAGCATATAAACAGGATGACAGTTTCCGGAAATCCATTTGATCACCTATTGCCCTTTGCTTGCCTCGGCACAGTATAAACTGCTCTACTTTAACTGACTCTACATCGCAAGTTATAATGGCGACGGAATCCATGAAATTTGACACGAATTTTTTCAACATACATCATTTCTTCGGCCTGATAGGCGGACTGGTGTTGGGCGAACGAAAATAGTTGAAGGATGGCACGGCCGCATACAATAGGTTTTTCTTCTTGCCGCATTTATTAGTCTACCGATTTGCTGTAATATTTTTGGACAAGCAAAGCGTTCATTTTTTGATTTAGAACTAGGAATAGTCGTGGAACCAGCCAAAAACGAAAATAGACACAGTATAAACTGCTCTACTTTAACTGGGTGTTCATCGCACGTTATAATGGCGCCAGAATCTGAGAAATTTTCAATTAGTTTTTTAACATACATGGTTTCTTTGTTCGATGCAAGCTTGAAAGCAGGACGGGTATGGGTTAGATGAACGAACGAAAGCAATTGAAATGATGGCACGGCTGCATATATCTGGTTTTTTCTTTTTACCACATTTATTATTCTGCCGATTTGTTGTATTTATTTCTAGAGGAAGCAAAGCGTTCATTTCTTGATTTAGCACTAGCCGTGGAACCAACCAAAAACGAAAATAGTTATGACTCCATCGACAACCGGTTTCCGTGTATAATTTTCCGAGTTTCGCATACGAGAACCCCTCTGAAGTATCGCTCTGGATTTATTTATGCCCTGTCTGAAACTGTGTTTGCTTTAACAATTTTCTTTATTTTGTATTAAGATCATTTACAATATTACCATTTGTCCAATTGATCAATGCTACTGTCATTTGATTACTTCTCATAATGTATTTGTACTTAATTAAATTGTGTTAATTTCATACACGGCGGCAGAGGGGGTAGGTGGGTAACCCCCTGAGGTCCGGCCCCCCCCCCCCCCCGAAGCCGAAAAGCCAGGGGGGTTACCCCAATGGGTTTGGGGTGCACAGCACCCCCACCGTAGGGGGGCTTGGCAGCTCCTCGACGAGTGTCGAAGTAGGACCTTAGTGCAAAACCTTGCGCAAATTGTGCCTTCTTGTTCCTAAAAGTGCATGTGCGGCCGTAAATTTATGGAAAGCTTTTTTGTACACGACGTCATTCCCTGAAGTAAAAGTTAATCGAATTATACTTATTTATATACTAACACTAACTAGATATTTAAACATTGAATGTCTGCTATGGTCCACGGTGTCCATGCAAAATAATGCCGTGTCTGCTTCGAGTATGAAGAATCTTCTTAAAGGCAGATGTGTATGGTTTTGTTTGGCGAATTTGTTGTAAACAGAAACTGCCAGCTGCCGGTAAACAGAAACTTTACATTTTACACCATTCTCAGAATGCAATCTACACTTCTCAGAATCGGAAACCCCGAAAGGGGGGTGCGGACCCCAAAACCCCCCGCCTCGACCAGTTTTGAGGCCGGACCCTAGTGCAGAAACTGAACTAGTAGGCGAAAAATATGGCTGCTAGGACCAAAAAAAGGTCCTCACGACCAACCCCCCTAGGAAAATTTGGCCGGCCAGGGAGGTTACCCCCTGGGATGGCCGCGACCCCCCCGTGGGGGCCTCTACCCCCCTGGCATGACCGACCGCCGCCATGTATGGTTAATTTGTAACACCCTCTTTGAACGGTTTATTGAATACTGTATCAGAGTCGAGGCAACGCATTAGTGCGGCGTAACGTTTGGAAGTAATAAATTGTGAGTTAAACGGCTGATATTTTAAAACATACGGCTATCTTTGTATAATTTTGCTGTGAACCGGGTTGTACAAATTTTCAACAAATTCTGAGCAAACACTTTTCGCAACTTTATGAAAATTGTTATTTTCACTAATGCAGTATCAGCATTAGAAAAATGAGTTGACTAAAATTGATTGAGGCACGAACCTCCACCATGTCATTCACCGTTCAAAATTTATGGATCAATCCTTACTAATGCAACATGCGTCGTTTTGAAAATTAAAGGTACGCATACTGGATTACATTTTGAAAATTGGTGTACCGGAGAAACATACATTCCTGTAAACTCCTCGGAATCGCTGCCTTTAGAATATATAGCCTGAGTACGACTATTTTTAAACAGTCAGCACCATGTACCTTACTTGCATATTTGCATCGTGCTGCTTGTATAATAAAAAATTAGTTTGCTCTGCATCACCTAAATTTATCCATGGAAACGAATCGTCAAGAACATGGTGTGGCTGACCTAAAACCAGAGCCCGGCACATTGAGCAGTTAAGCCGAAATCATACAAATTAAAACGTATTTGCTGCAAACTCGCATTTTTTGCGAATGTACAGACTGACAATTGGCGTGTTGTGATTTCTACCTTAATGGCAACAATAACGGTACCTATTAGCACTTTTAGAGTAACAAATTTTGGACAGCTTAAATCTCTATTTATAACCTATGACAGATGCCAACGATAGTCACCGCATGCAATTATGAGTGCTGCGCTCCAGAAAATTAATAAAATTCTTGTTACTACATCAAGAAAACCTACAGTTTCAGAATGAACGTTTACATTTGCATAGATTTATGTTTTCTAAAACTGTAACGATAGCGGCACGTATAAGAATACTTTGTCACTATGTTTGCTAGGCGATATGACATATATCGCCCCAGAGCGAGTTACCTGTCATCATTGTGAAACAGTGTTATAAGAGAAATATATCGCATTTGACATATTTCCGAGGTAATAATATTGCACGAGGCCGGACGCCGAGTGCTATGTTATTACCGAGGAGTTGGCGAATGTGATATTTTTCTCCTATAGCACTGTTTCACAATGTCAAGTAACCCGCCCTAGGGCGATATATGTCATATCGCCTAGCAAACAGAGTGACAACATACTTACATCTGCTTTCGATTGCACACGGAGTGATATGAATTATATCATGCAGGCGGCACCCTTTGAAGTGGGTGACAAGCATACTTAATACTTCATGTAAAACAACTTTCGGATAGTTTAATATTCATTGAGAGCTCAGATACAAATAGCACACAGCGATTGCTCTTATCAAATACCGTGATGAACGTAACGTATAGCGCTAAATTCCTGTTACTTAAAAAGGCATATAGCTTTGAAATTTTGTGTATGTATGCATTTGTATACACTATCCTGACTACAGCAATAACGGTACATGTAAACTGACTTACCTCTTGCGTAACAACTTTCGGATAGCTTAAATATTTATTTACAACCCGTGACAGATACCAACAACAGCCTGAGAATGCAACTATGAATACTGCGCTCCAGAAAATGCATGAAAATCGCGTTCTTGCAGCAAGTGCCGTTGCTAATCCTTGCGTTGTGAGACCGTATTTCGGTGGCATTTTTTACAGACGAGGGTTAGTTTGTATATAATATCCAATATAAACTGGAAAGACGAATTCATATAAACTAATGTTTTGTGCAGAAATAATTGTGTAAAGTATAAATGCGTCAAAAATTTCAAATAATTTAGTAAAAAAAATTTTTAACGCAAAGTTTTCTGATTCTTATAAGGATAAACGTTATAACTCAAACGAATAATTTAATCTTAAACGTATGCCCTAATGGTTTTGGCTATGCCACACACAACCATCTGAGAGCTTCATTACTTGGCTAACAGACCGTGCAGCGACACTTTAGAAATGAAAGCACAAGTCCACTGATACATGTATGGGTCTTCTATAACCGAATACTACGCTGAGACATTTCAGGTTATACGGTGGCTTTTAAATATTATCTAGCCAGTGCAAAGATTATAAACCATGGATAATGATCCAACGCAACAAACAGTCAACAAATGTTTTAATGCATACAAACCATTCAGAGATGTATCTTAAAACAAATTGGACCATTAATTGCTAGGATAAAGATAATAATATCAAGATATATTTTGATTCTGATCTGGAAAACCCGCCTGCCATTTCTCAGTTAAACCTAAAATCCGGCTGAGGTCACCAGTATCCGCCTCTCATAGAAGAGGAACGTGTACATAAAACACTTGAACCAAATAAAACCCAACTATTCCAAAGTAATAAATTATAGCAGCGAAATTAGCGTGAATTTTAGTTCAAAATAATACTTTTACCTATGTATATATCGCCAAGCCTTGACGGTGTAAGGAAAATATACATGGTCCACTGACAATATTACGTGTAGTAATAAACAGACATCCGAACAGACCAGCACGTTAAAATCACACAAAATGTCTCTTATAAGGTCCAACTTTTGTTGCAACTGGACCAGTTACACGATTTTGACTCAAAATCGGTTTTGCTAATTTAGATAAAGCTCTCAAGCTTGTTATTTACTAGGATTTTTAATCTTGTATGTCCGGAACACCACCTTTGTAGTATGTAGTTGTTAATTTAAATACTCTAATTCGGTTTAATCAATCAGTGTTACGTTTTCCATTGCACTTTTGTAACATAGACCGCCAAGCTGCCAAGGAATAAGAATTAATAGCCACAGGCGATTGTTTCGTAATTTGAAAATGAGGTTTAGGTGAAATACTTATGCACTTAACCTATAGTTGAACCGCAGATTAAAGATTAAAGTTTGACTATTTTTAGTGTTTGGTTATTCTAAGATCTTATGGTAAGGTTTTATTTGATTTTCAGGCTTTGTCAAACGGATAGACTGTGCCTAGCACTAGTGTTAGTTAATCTAAGGTTTTAGCTAAGCGTAATGCCTAGTCTTATGCGGCGTTTACGTTATAAAGCACCCCCCGTGTGAAAGTATTGTTCCCCAAAGCTCTAGACCACACCATCCAATGGTTTACGGTATATACGTACATTATGTAATGCAATAGATGGTGTATGAGACACCATCAACTTAATTATAGTGGCTAAATCTACCTATTGTTTATTACTGACGGTGTAAAGGACACCATCCACAAACATTATATAAAGCGTGTAAATAACAACATGGTGTAGCTAACACCGTATAAATTTTATGGTGTAGTCTACGCCGTACTATTATCGACACTGCAGTATCTATGTATACTATATGAAAATACCACCAGAAACACCATGGAGTATATGACACCATATAATTAAACAGAGGCGCTCAGAAAAACTTTCACATGAGGGTCCTTTATAACGTGAACGCTGCATTAGGGTCTATGTAATGCGGCGTTCACGTTATAATGTCCCCAATGTTTGAAGCCTATGTATCCCACACAGTGTCAGACACACTGTTGACAACAGGGTGTCTTAGACACCCCCATGTTTTTAATAAATTTTTTCAACGGTAGCTGGTTACGCGTATTACTACTTGCCGACAGTGTCAGGCACACCGTGTCTTCTGGCAGTTTTATTGACACTGTTCGGAATTATTTGAGCAATGTTCATATGGGCTAGATACAAATATCGAGAATTTAGGAAAAACTCCACAGGACAGTTGACTAACAAACCGCATTCGCTACAGACGGTGTCCGTTATAGTTAATTCGCGCCAAATTGGTAGCTAAGGGTGTGTACGAAACTGTCTAGAAAAAATTTAGTAGCTAAGGGTGTGTCGTACACCCTCGGCATTTGATTTACAGTATGGGTGTCACCCTGACTGTCTATACGGTAGGGTCGCGACTACAGGGGGTCAAAAGTTCCAAACAGCGGGGACATTATAACGTGAACGCCGCATAAGACTTAGGGTAGTGGACGTACTAATGAAAACGTGGATCTGTTCAGGCCTTAATCTTAGGTTTTCATTAAGGATTGGCTCTAGTGTAAGTCGCGAACTTACACCAAAACTATAACCTTTTCTAATTTCAATTTGATTTCTTGGGCTTCATGTCAGGCTATATTTCTGGTTTCGACTTGACTTAAGAATTGATCTTTAGTATATGATTTTAGGCTTAGGCCGCACTAAGCTCTATACTGTTGACAAAGTTAAGCGTAAACATCTACTAAGTCGATGCCCATGTCTCACGTCACAGAGCAACTCAACCTCATTATAACACTTATAATTATAATCCTTGAAGCAAGTTATATCATAAAACTAATTCATATGCTCAATGAAATGGAAGGTGTTCGTTCAGAAAAATTATGTTAAGGTTTACGGATATTGTTATATAGCAAATATTATAATTTTAACATAACGATATCGATGTTAAAGATATATAACGAAAAATATTGAAGCTAATTTGTATACACAGGATTTTTAGGCTATAGAATTTAGGAAACTTCGAAAACTAAATCGTCACTTAAAAACTATAGAATTTAGGAAACTTCGAAAACTAAATCGTCACTTAAAACTATAGAATTTAGGAAACTTCGAAAACTAAATCGTCACTTAAAAACTGTGGAATTTAGGTAACTTCGAAAACTAAATCGTCACTTAAAAACTATAGAATTTAGGAAACTTCGAAAACTAAATCGTCACTTAAAAACTATAGAATTTAGGAAACGTCGAAAACTAAATCGTCACTTAAAAACTATAGAATTTAGAAAACTTCGAAAACTAAATCGTCACTTAAAAACTATAGAATTTAGGAAACTTCGAAAACTAAATCGTCACTTAAAACTGTAGAATTTAGGAAACTTCGAAAACTAAAACGTCACTTAAAAACTAAAAAAAACAAAATTGCAATGCTACTTATCTCTGGATGTAGTCGATACATATAATTTTGAATAACCAAAAAAGCTGAACAAGTTGAGGATGAAACAAAAAACATATTTGATAAAACCAAATGGAGTGGCGCACCTATGTCTTCCGTATCTTCTGTTATACGATAGGGTCAAAATTTAGTGATTTATTGATATGGAAGCAGAATTTTTGAATATTGTGAGCGAAATGCTTCCCAGCAATAAATTCAAGAATCAACATTTTGATGAACACGAATTTACTCAAATTTAGACTATGAATTTATCCAATATCATATTATAATATAAACACAATATATCATTCATGGTCATTGCAAAATATAACTTTAAATGAAATGATGTGAATGTATTCCTAGTCAACGCACCACCTATGGTTCATTGCACCAGAACCTCATGAAGGTATTGAGCAAAAATTGTGCTACACCAGCAAAAAATACAGAAACACCTTCTCCTCACGATTTCCTTATGGTGCTCATTCGAGTTAAATTCTTCAACTCATTGTCACGTTTTAAAGATAGAGTTAGCAAGCAAAGCTAGGCACTGACTTAGACCTGATGATCTGATATTCTGGAGCGCCCAGTTTAGCCCCAACTATAAATTCATTTACTAACAAACCCATCCTGCTGAAGCAGTTGTTACAAGAGTAAGTTTTGTAGCCTTGGAATCGCAAATTCGTACACTGTTTCTGATTAAACAACATATGATGACCAAGTGCTCGGTGATAGATAGTATTGATTAAGTGAATTTTGTTTCCCTTGTTTATCGTAACAAAAAATGTATATGATATCCTGATAAACAGGAGTTTAAGCTTTAAACTTAACCACTAAAAGTAATGACCGTGTCTGGAAATTGTGCCGCAGTTCAATAAATCAAAACTTGTTAAAAATACAATTGTAGAAAATTACCCGTTAATGATGACAAAAGTTATTTCAAAACAGAAATTAGGGTAATTATTATGGGTTGGATTATTAAAACAAAATCTGCTATTAGCGATGCTAGCAAATGTTTTGTTTATTGTCGAGGTACGCCGGCATTTGTGGAAAAAAATAGTTCAGTTCTGTAAATCAAATGTTGGTAAAAAGACGATTGTAGAAAATTACGCTTTAATGATGACAAAAGTTACTTGAAAACAGCAAATAGGGCAATTATTATGGGTTGGGTCATTAGAATTGTAGTCTCGTTTGCCGTCGGTTCGTTTGCGCGTACCGTAGGATTTTTGATGATTTAATTGATATCTACTTGGTTTTGTATATACCCCGTTACTTTCAATAACCAAACTTTCAGCTGATTAGTAGACAATCCAGATAAAAGAACTAGAAAGGTAAACAAAAATATATTACTGTAATCAGTGACGACTAGACTTGTTAATGAGGTTGTTGTCGCTGTTATATAAAATTTGCGATCACTACTTTCATCAAATCATTACCACGAAATGGGCACTTTAATCTTTATATTAGTATTTTACCTAATAACAATTTTGGTAAAGTTATAAATCAACAACCCTATTACTGCAACAACTCTCCAAAAGTTTATATTTACGTTCAACTGTGACACTAAACTTTTAAAAACAATAAGCATAAAGAATGAACGTACAGGCGGGCGAAGAACAGGGAATTATTTTGAATGTAATGCATTATCGAATTTCCTCTTCACCGCTTTGTAGTAGAAATGTTATCTTAATTTTTTGGGTCTTTAGTATATAAATAAAGCTGGACAAATTAAACATAGAAATTTCAATTTAAAAGCTTAATAAGACTATGTTTAAATTAACTACAGTACAATGGTCTAAAATGTATAATTAATACTAAACTAAAAGAAAAAACGCCAATAAACATTTACAATTTACGTAATTTAGTTGACATGAAGAAATGGTCTTAATCGGGTTAAGTGGCTGGGTGAACCAGCCTTTGATTTGAACCAGTAAACGTGTGTAAACGTGTGTTTTTTGAACAGACACTGCTTTGAGGCCACAGACATGTTATGTTTTTTAACACAGATATATGACAGATATGTTTTAGCTTTATAGCAATGCTGACGTTGTGTAGCAGTCTAGGATTCAACCATACACTGCCATATCACCTGTAGCTAAATAATGTCCCGATAGCTAAAACATGTCTCACAATTTACGAACTCGAACAGAATTTACAAATTAACATTTTCGTTGCTGTTGAACGCAAGGCTCAAAGAAATGTTTACAATATAATGACATTACATCAATATTATTTGTCCAATTATTTAGTCGACTGGGTGCCAGTGGGTATTGCTGGGCGGTATAGATGTTTAGGTCCAAGTAAACCTAAAGGGCGATACGTTATAACGTTAGAAGAAAGAACAGCTTAGAGCGGACGGTTCGGGGGGCGGCAACCCAACGACTTAGGTTTAGGCTTAGTGTATGTCTAATATACGGATCTTCGTTTAAGCTAACACTAAGGCTTAGGCTTAGTATATCGAGAACGACATGGTCTGCATTTTAGTTCTGCCCCTTATGGTTATTTAATCAGTTTTCTCATCACATAAACACCTTTCAAAAACAAAAATTGCGAATCATATAATACGGCTTACTGGCACGGCTCCGATAATGGATCAAGTTCTCTGTTAAACATGAACAATCTAACCAGTTATAGCCAAAAAAGATTTGAATTGGTAAAAAAATTTACCGTTGATCATGAAATGGTATACATGGATATTGTTGACGTTCGCAAATCTGCTTCAGCACATATTAGGAACCCGATTGCTTGATATAAGAGGCGCAACCTGGTGGCAAATAGCACGTTTTCACAATACGTTTATGCCCAGAAATTCACTCGACAAACGAAAAAGATTTTCGCCTTGATTGCCAAAATCCTGGGAAAAGCGCAAATCTACTTCAGTGTGAAATCCATAGTCCGGTCATTTTGTACAGGACACCGGACCGGGTAACAAAAGGTGTGTCCTTTTAAGATATTCAAAACATTGTTCCGCGTGGCAAACGAAGAAACTTAAACAAGAAGTGTTTAAGTTCTTGAGACGTCGTAATCAGATCGTTAAGTTGCAAAGTGTTGAACTGCTAAGTTGCATGGATTTCACAGAACTTATCATGCTTACCGCAGAGAAATTTTATTAATGGCGCTGCAGGACGCGCAATAATTGCCTGCACCACCTTCCGTCGAAAACGACCACTCACTCTCTACAATATTAATACAGTTATGTCTGCTTTTGTATAAACATAAGCCTTGCCAATAGAACATGTTTGAAGAGTTAAGAATCGTAGACCAAACAACCAGCCGTAGCGAATCGATTTCCCACCACCCAGATAATTGGCCTTTATCGTGGACATTATATATTAGTAGTGACCTATGTTGTATCTTAGTTTTTCAGTTAAGAGCAATAGTGTTTTGAAGTACAATGTATATTGGATCTCCTTTCCCTCAGAATTGCTTTATGTTTGTTATGGACCGTCTGACATCACAAACACAACGTTTCATAACGGTTTCAGCAAAGCATATAGCAATTCATTACACCCGGCTTATTAAGTGGATAAAACGAAAACTATAAAAATGTTTACAGCCAAAATGGTCTAAACGTTGTTAATTATCTTGGTATTTTAGTGACATAATTTTAGGTTTTCAACATCGTTATGCATCATTTACAATATAAGGCGTGCGCATGGTCCTAATTATGTCACGCGTTCAAATAGGCTAGCTACTATGTCACGCATACAGTCCAGCTCGACTATTTAAATTTTGAATAGCCTAGCTAGGCTGTGCATTTGTCATCGAGTGTCGAGTCGGACTGTGCTTTTGTCACGAAGCGTTCAGCTGAGCCCTATAACTTAATCCAGATATTATTTAGTCAGCAAAGATTACGTTTTACTGTACGTACCTAAATAATACCTCAAAAGCGGCATACAGCTTAAAACGTTAATTGTACATATTAAAACAAATATATAACTTAGAATTAGTGGGAAAATACTAGTGAACAAAATGCTATTACACTAAGCATAATGCTAAATAAAATTTCTCATTTGACAGTTCAGCCGGACGCTTCGTTTGTTACGCAGAGCCTAGCTAAGCTCCCTGTTTGTCACATTAAGACTAGCTAAGCTAGAAAAATGTACCATAGTAGTATAGCTAAGCTATAGTTCAGCCGAACTTGTTTAGTTAGACTCGTGACACAAATAGGCCCTGGCGCACGCATCTTATCGTAAATGATGCATTATGCACAAATTGTTGCAACGCAAATACTATCATTCTTCTTCTAATACGTACATACTGCTAAGCCTATGAATAATGTATCTAAAATGCAAGTTCATGAATATCAAAATGAATTAAACTTCTATTAAAAATTTGAAAGAACTAACAACGAGGCGCAGCGATGAAATAAATAAACTGTGGATACAGCCAAACGCCATAATTAATTTTGGTAACTACGTGTTAGAGTAGTAGATAGAAAGTGGGGTTTTGCCCCCCACACAAGTGGGGGTAAGTGGGTTGGACACATGGTCTTCAAAAATTGATTCTATAAACACAACCGACACATAAATTCTTCTGACTAAAAATTCTAATATTACGTATGTAATTTTCTTGTGTGGGGGTATATAATATATTTATGAGGGGTATATAATATATATGTGGGGTATATGTGGGGGTATATAATACTTGTGTGGGGTATATAATGCATATGTAGGGTTTCTGTGTGGAGTGACATATGGTGAACAGATGATTCCAACTTATATAAGAACTAACTTCACCGCGTTTTGATCAATGGCTTCTCAATCGTTAGATTTATATATTGATACGGATTTATTTGCTGAAATGGATCTTCCTTCACCAACACGGTTCCGGGCCAAAGTCGAGGATCAGCTGGACGCATCTTTGAATCAAATGGATAAGACGCATCAATTCGCGGATCGCGTGTACGACCAGATGTACGACTGCAACGATTTCAACGAGGATCATTTCTGGGGCGTATTGACGACCATCTTATCGCTCGATATCCAGAAAGTGCAACAACTGGTCCGTGGGAGATTCAACGATAAGCCGGTGACAACGCCAGTAGGACAATCCAGAAGTTGAAGCGACAATATTACGATGAATGCGACGCTTGCTTCTACAATCAACCAAGTCAAGCGGCTCACATGGGGTTTGGTTGATGCATGGAAGAGTTCAGGTACAACCGATGTGACATTATTGATGTATGCACAATGCTAAACATTGAATTTAATGAAAAACTGTACAATGTTATTATTGATAAACTGTATTAAATTTTTAATAAAACATTTCATCCTTGACAAAGGAATCATCAGACGGCTTAGGGGCTACCGTTATGTTTTTTCTCATTTTTTATTGATAAAATACAATTTTATAATTTCACGATTATAAATAGCAAACAATACAGAGTATATACGTGACAATTTATACAATGTATAATCAAATAATTGTACTTTCTTCATATCTTTGACAACATGATCAATCAATTTGATCATTACCCGTCGTTGTTTTTGCAGATGCATTAAATTTTCCTCTTCTTTTGAGCGACCGTCAATGTAATCGCCCGGTACTTGCCACTGACGACGAAACTCATCTACCTTTATATACATCTACAGCTTCCCAATATGTAATTTATGCGTGAAGATATACATTGCGTACATATAGATCCATTATTGATATGCTTCGCGAATGTTCATTCCAATGTATTGCTGACGAAGAACTTTATCCAGATCGTACGTTGCGAGATGTTTCATAAATCTCGCTCTCATATAATGGTTGGTGAAAGTATATCCGCGATAAATACCAACCGATCGCACCAGTATAAGTCCGTGTTGGTAAGATATCGATAACTTATTAATTAAATGGTCAAACACATCAAATAAATAAACCATTTGTGAGCTCCATTTAAGACCTTTCGGTTGTTTCAATCGAAGGTTTAAATGTAAATTTGAAGATGTTTTATTGATCCATCAAATATCGTAACCGTTTGATGGGTCCCATTTTTCATTTGAACCGTTTGTCCAGTCTTCAAAACACAGAGTTTTCGTACAATTTTGAGTTGCGGTACACTTTACACTTACGAACAATATAACCGTCTCACCAACAATTGTTATAAGTAATACAGTATATAATGTAATAAACGTTTTTTATCCATGCTTGATACAAATGTATCTTTAGACCTTTTAAGACATTTTATTCCAAAACACTTCCCTGTTTGAGTTAACACGTAGTTCAGAAGTAAACTCTCCCATTACAAACATTACAATTGCTTGTTTCAATTCTTCTACAAAATCTATTTATAGCCTTAGCTGTCCATCTGCTGGGTTTGAAATATAGTTACAGTGACTGCTGTGATCTTTACTTAATTCTATACAAAATATTTGATATCCTGCACCATATCTAAACCCAACATCAGTCAGACCTAAGGTTTCAGTTCTACCATTTAACGCATATAATGTATTATAAAACAGTCTCATATCATTCCCAGCTTTGTTCGGTAGAGAGATATTGCATGGGTACCTATCATCATTCATAAATACTGTAAAGCTATTCATATCAGGTAAAGTTAGTTTAAACAAATTTGACTTTGCCGCACCTGTATACGCTTCCTGCGTTATTCCCCAAATGCATATCCTTAGAGGTAACACACCATCAAAAATTGTCCAATCTACGTTTTGCAGACCTTTATTTACAGACAGTGTATTAATTTTATATCTCATTGCAGGAAGTATAACTCCTCGAATTCTATCTTGAATTTCGAGAGCTTGTTTTGTTAACCGTGCTTCAGGTATATAGAGCTTAAAACCATTACTTCGAAATTGAAATTTATTAGCTGGTTCATGCAATAGTATTACAGATGGTGTGCTACGTGTAAATTTAAATTCTAACCTTGTTTTTGGTGGTAAGTATTTGGGAGTTAAATATGCATCGATAATTAGTGGAAAATGCATTTCACATTTTTGTGATCCCATTACTAGAGCATTTCGATAAACGAAACTTACATTATCTTTAAGTTCGTCAAATATATATGTTTCATAGGATTTATAGAGACATCCCGCTAAATATTGTTTTCTTTGTTCCTCACTCATATGCAACATGTATAATATATATGTCATCCAGGGGTAATGTTTTAGGTTAAAAGTTATTGGTTCCCATTTATTTTCATCTCAACGGATGAAAACAGCGCATACCCAAACATATTGCATGGTGCAATTTTAAGAGCTACATCTTTAATATCTTTACCACCACTCTTCATTATTTGAAATTCAATATAAACAAATATTTCAGATAAATCAATTAAATAAAAAGCGCTTTCACCAATTTTAAAGCGAAATAAATCATCAGTATCACTACTCGGTAACGTTGTTTCATAAGCGACTTCAACCAACTGTGTTGACATGATTGATTCTTGAGCATGGTACTTATCACCCCGCCAATTAAGTTTTTCGACGCCGCATACGTTTGTTTGACATTTTTCTTTTGCTTTGCTGGTTTACGATGATTTTTAAGACTTTTCTTTTTGACAATTGGAATAGCTTTTACAAGCTTTCTCGAATTAAAACATATAGGTAACATTTTTGAAAATAATATTTGCTAAATGTATTCATCTTTTTAAGAACTAAACCATAATCTTAATATCATCTTTGCATTTGGAAAGAACTCAACACTTTTAAATTCTGAATCAAGCACTTCAAATCGTAATACCTTTAACATACAGCTGTTTAATTCTAGGTTCACTGTATTTTTCACACTAGATGAAATAACGTGTAGTAGTGATTTATATCTTCCATTTACTGATCGTTCTTTCACAAAGGAACTCATTATAAACCTGTTGTTATTACGCATGATGTCAACACATTTGTTGACAACATGTTTACCCTTTTTCAGGTGTAAAGCGGTGAATCCAAATAATTGTTGTATTTCTGGAAATATATTAATTTCTGCCTTACCTAAGATATATACACTGACACGATCACAGATGGGGTCAACTGTAAACTCAATGTTTTGACTAAATGTGTTTAGGTAAGATAACAAACTGTGAATATTATAGTAGCCTTTATCAATAGTAAACCGTGTCCAAAATTTATTTGTGAAATATTCAACAATACCACCCTCAATATTTTTGTATTTGGTGGGAAGTTGAACATCCAGTACTTTAACTTTGTAGCGCAATATGCTGTCGGAAACTCAACAACCGGTTCGCTCAGATTGCAAACAACTACAACTTCCATCATTGTTGATTACATTTTATTAAAGTCTTTCAAGGATATTATATACAGTATACAAGACAAATAGAAATCATTTATACACTACAACCAGTTATAACTGCATTCCCATTCCCATAAATCAAACCCACATCCTTCTCAATCTTAAGTATCATACATTATGGAGCTTAGTTTTATACATTACAGTGTATTTGGATCTCAGACTTTCATAGACGAAAGGTAATTTAAGTTAAATCCACATTTCAACATTCCAACAACATTTTTAAGTTGTACGTCAAATTTTCGAATACATGAATATCCCAAATCGTTTAATTTTTCGTAAACTATATATAAAATTAATTTTGTTTCAGCTTCTGACTTCACCCTAACAAGTACTAGCTTTCCATTGGAAAACCGTAAAATCGTTCCCCTTGGTTTGAATTTCCATATTCCACCATTAAATCGTAAAATATCAAAGTCAAAATTATCAAGTACACAAGATAAATATAACAAATCAACGCTGCATCCAATGTCTAATGTTATTATCATATTTGTTATCATTTGTTTTCGTCACGAATTTCCGTCCATAACCCACCCAACTTGTTTAGTCCCTTCCATTCGCTCATCTCTTGACTTCTTACATCGAACACGCTTTTTGCGATTCCCCAGTAGAAGTCCCATTCCGATGCTTCCGCTATTATCGCATTTTCGGTTCCCATTACTGCAGCTCGTACGTGATGTAGTTGATGAAATTTTGCTTTCATCCCCACTTTCATCACGTTTACAGCGCGGTTTTTTACTATCCATTCCGCAATAACGAAATTTGCGACCTGTTGTCAAAGTCGCTTGTGTATTGATGGTTTGTAAGAGTTCATAATATGATGATATGCGATTTCATCGTTGAAGTACCGAGCCTTTTCGCTTTGATACCATTGTTCAACGCAGTTGTAGGTACTCCATTAATAGTTATTTTAGCAATATTAAAATTACTAAAAAACTCCATCCAGTTCGGAACAAAACAAGTGGTTTCCCATCAGTGCTAACGCAATACTTGGTATGATCGATTTCGGTAATGATGATATCCATGTTTGGGAACCTTTATATATATTAGTAAATACCCCACATGAATATGATTGGTTGGTTTACATCCACAAAGTTCTCCATTTAGTTTTCTGCTCAGCTACTTTACCTTCTCTACCTCTTCCAAAAGCTGACAAAGGAAATCTTCTAAGAAGTGATTCAAATTTATCAGAGTCAAGAGATGTTGGAGTTGAAAAGTTGACATCTGAGACAAAATACTTTATTAAATCAAAATTATTGGAACCCACAGTCTTATCCGAATAAATTACATTATTATTATCATTTAATTTTAAATCTTTAATATTGTTTAACGTTAATTTAGCATTAGATCGTAAATCTTTAGGAAACATTAGGGATAAATCTGTCTTTTCTCTAGTTTCATAAACAGTCACTTCATTTCTTATCGGTTCTTTATCTTGTAATCCTCCACTCTTAATTATATCCAACCAGCAGCTAACCGGTACCACTGCCATCTTACGTGCCATAATGTTTATTAAAATAATTAATCAAATGTTTAAGCACAGTAGGTTTGAGTAACTTTTTCTTTTTAGAAATTGAAATACGTTTGCTTGCAATACTTTTAAGAACTTTACTCTTAGTTTTAGTATTTTGTATAATATTATGAGCAATTTCTGCAAATGTGTTCAGTAAAGACTGAGGTGCAACTTTAATTATAGCAGATATAACTTAAGCTGATGATCTCTCAAGAAACTACAGTGCTGTTAGATTAAGGTCAACCGTTCGAGACATGTTTAATAAAGGTAAAATTAAACATTTTAAGAATAAACAAACATCTGACTGTCATCAAGAAAAATACATTGTCTCACCCTGAGCACACTGTCTGTAGCTGGTTTCAGGTCAAGAATAGATAACCATATGGTTCCTTTGTTGCTTGCTCAAATGCGCTTGAAAGAAAATCTGGTTTTGAAGGCCACATTTGCCTACCCAGGGTATGTATAAGTGACTGATATCTAACGTTGGGGAACAGAACCATATACTATGCGTTCCGCGTTATTGTTCGTATGTATTTAGCTTCATGCCATAAATTCTGTGTAACAAATATTGTGTTTAACTTATTATGACGTATACTGGAAAATGATCCCGCAAGCTTTTTATCATTTGAGGCCTCATTCAGTAAATCATCTAATACGCATAACCGTGTCCTGTGCCTGTGAGAAATTCAGATTGTATACCTTCATTTAGTTCAAATTTGGGCATTTCTTTCAACATTTTAGCATATATATCTTGAAAAATACCGTAACATTATAAAATTTTGTCAATCTTTTCATCAAAGTAAATGTGTTTTTAAGTAATCTATAAATCCAAAGTGTTTTTCCACTTCCAGTTTGACCACTCACAACACATGTGAACGATAACTCCATAGGCAAAAGTATTTTATCACAGCTTTCATCTGATGACATAGTTTGTGCTGTACAAGTTTTCTTATGTCTATGTAAATATTGACGAGAAGTATAAGATCGTTAACACTTGTTACATACATGATCCATAATTATCATGGATTACATGATTAAACCTTTTTAAGAACTTTGACACCACCATATTGTACCCCTGTGTTCCCCCATTTTGTAACCCTGTGTATCCCTATTTTGTACCCCTACGGGTACATATTGTACCCCTATATCCCCTACATTTATCATTGTGTACCCTTATGTTGTACCCTGTGCGCCCGTATTCTGTACCCCTACGGGTACGTATTGTACCCATATATTGCCTACATTTACCACTGTATACTCCTGTTGTACCCCTATTCTGTACCCCTACGGATACCTATTGTACCCGTATATCCCCCTGCATTTACCACTGTGTACCTATATTCTGTACCATACGGGTACGTATTGTACACGTATATACCTTACATTTACCACTATGCAGAGGTATGTTGTACCCCTGTGTACCGCTATTCTGTACCCGTACGTGTATGTATTGTACCCCTACAGCGGTTGCAAATCCTTTTCATGTACCCATGAATTAATTGATTTAGGGTATCCAAGCCACTTTACAAGGTACTCTATACCCCTTTTGGTCTTGCGTTTGCTAATAATTTTCTCAATTTTATACGAATCACACACCACTTTAACATTCTGCAGCTCTTGCTCTTCCCAATATAGTTTCCTTATTTACATCTTCAAGCTTGTAAATTGGAGGATTGAATGGTAGGGGTTTACTTATTGTACACACTTCGCGCGACCACAACTGGTTAAATCCACGCTCGAAAGGAAATCTTTCAATGGAAACACGTACAATGTCGCCTAGTTGAAATTTATATCGAACATCCACATCTTTCTCTGGAAATAACTTTTCCCGAATTTCATCCTTATTATCAACCTTTGAAGGTGTAAAACCATAACTGCTTTCTGTATTGTTATAACTTTCTACCAGTGATTGAAGATTATCAATATTCTTATTATTATTATTATTATCATTATCATTATTCAACAGGAATTGTTTGCTGTTAAATGTTTATAAATTTTTGAATCAAAGCACGTATAAAACGTTGGTCAATACTTGCTTTTGTTTCCTTTTGTTTCCTTAGCAGTATAAACGTTTATACCATTTTCCTAGCAATAATCATATACCAGGTTATTTACAATTATCTGTTTGAAAATTTTGAGGTTTAGCTTGTTCAAAGACTGATTTTAATGCATTTAGAATAGTACAACCTGTGTTATTTTTAACAGACATAACCCAAGCATATTTGGAA
The DNA here is from genome assembly GCA_030248225.1 of Trileptium ribeirensis. NCBI lineage: Eukaryota > Metazoa > Nematoda > Enoplea > Enoplida > Thoracostomopsidae > Trileptium > Trileptium ribeirensis. The sequence continues at coordinate 11,629 of JASANE010016283.1, read as the reverse complement.
AAGCAGTCAATAACAACAAGTAAACATTTTATGCAATCGTTATATGATGACAAGTTACTCATATCAGCTAAATCGGCCTGAAATAAATCATTTAAACTTTAACAACAATACGTCTACGCTGAAATCTTAATATTCTAGGTTTATGTAAAGCATATATTTCCTGACCACGTAACCAATCTTGTACTTCTTTAAACTTTACGTTATAACCTCGGTGTTTAGCTTCTCTATAAAGCTTAGAAGCAGTTCAAAAACCTGCAAAGCTTGTAGGTATGTAGTATGTATCTTTAAATTTAGAATCCATTCTTAAACCCTATCAAAAACACGTTTGTTTTTAAGACTTTATTAAACATCAATATCAATATGCATAAGCAAATCATCATCATCACAATTATTACTATAAGACAGATCAAGTAACAATTCAATAAAATCTTCATCGCTAACACCATACACTTTATAATGTCCGTAAGCATAAGAACTGATTCCATCGTTCAATATATATCTCTTATCGTCATATGCAGATAAGCTCGTCTTATTTAGTGTCACTATGTTCAACACATGTTTATCACTGCGAATCATATTCATTTTATGTTTCATGTTACTACCACTGAACAAAATGTTGTAATAGTCCCGGTGATGAATGTCTTTCTTCACAACACTCTTCTTTATACTCTTTGCACGCTTATTTTCAACTCCACCACACTTTATACTGTACATCTTCGAGCGAAATCCAACAAATTCCGCGATGGGTTTACCAGCAGTCTCGTCTTTCATTTTTCCAAGCATCTTATTGTTCGTAGTTGAGAAGAGGGGGCGATCAGTTAGGTAGTCGGAGGTATCGAAGAAGGTAATGTTTTCACGCATATCCTCATAAATGTCTTTGGTTTCCACAGAATAACACAATGTGTCAGTATCCGTAAATAGTAGTGTACATTTATCATCATACATTGCTTTCATATAATTGTAATGGAAGTTGTACATGAGGGACTTTGATAATTCTAAAACTATAAAGCCGACATAAATGGGTTTACACAGTTTAACAGTTTTGCTTTGCATTTTAACCGCAACCAGGTCTTCGTTGAATATTGAGGACATGGAGTATCGGGGGTTCCCCACCAACTTTTCAAATTTCCGTTCGTAGATTATAAGCTTAATATCAACATAAGCTCGTACGTTCTCCATTTTCTTGCCGAATACCATATTGTTCAGGAGTTTACACAAATCTTTCTCAAAGTCGCTATTTGCATTCTTTCGCATTTCGGTATTAAAGTTGATATAGGGTTCCATCCATTGATATTGGTGGAAGGAGACGACACGATGCCCTTTTTTAAGTTCCATCACAAAAGCAGCAAAAATGAAATCAGCATGCTGGAAAACCTATAAGTATTAATTTTTATTACTTTATGATTATTGGTTGAAAAGTTATAAAATCATAACTTATAAATTATTAGCTATGTAATTTACCTTATTAAACATGATAGAAGTAAATTGAGTGTAACAGAAAACTTATAGTTGCAACTGTTAGCCAAAAAATTATTAGTTATGTAACCGTAGATTACAAACAAATATATATATAGAGATTCAACATGGTTTAAAATTCATATTCCTGAATTTTGAGATCCTTCCAACTGTTAGTTACGAAGTTATACGTACATAACCTACAAATTAGTTATATATATAACTATATATATATATATATATATATATATATATATATATATTTATATATATATATACATATATATATATATCTATACATATATATATATATATACATATATATACATATATATATATATATATTATTGATAATATAAAAATATGGAAAAATCTTAAGTGAGTGAACGCTTAAAATTTATTTTAAAGCTAATCTACAAGATGGACAATGTTTCCGAATAGCTTGACCTGATAAGGTTATAGAATATAACAATTTTTAAAAAATATTTGTAGTGAAAACCCCTGTTTCATCAAAGGATTAATACAGAAAATAACCAGATGGTGCAATTAATATTTGGATATATGTGGAACTGATATTAAAACAATTTTTTGCTGGAGAATTGAATTTAGGTTTGTTAAACATGGCTCGGATTGCTAAATTTTGGTTTTTTTGCAGTCGTTTAGGACGAATGGTTGGAATATCTCATCATTTCATAGAGGGTCATGCTGAACCTTCTATTAACAAGAAAAGTTGGTTTTTAGTCCTCTCATGGTGGTTATCGCCATGTTGGAAAATGCTGTAAACATCACCAGTCCACTTGAGTTCTATGCTCGAAAGGTATTCTTCACTACATTTCATGTTCTAGTAGGAATTCGTGGATATTATAACACCCTGTAACAGTATGTTGTTTTGGTGGTAAAGATAGATGTGGTTGAGACTGCATTCGTGGTATCGTCTCAAGAGAAGCTAGCGTATGAGTTCATCAAAGAACTTCAAAAGGTAAGTACCATAATTATACCTAAGGTAACTGCAAAAATTTAAATTCATTAATATATAGATATGTATCTAGCATGAAATAGAAAGGTTATAAATGTATTGATATGTGTTTATTAATGTATGATCATGGTGTGACATTTCTAAATATAGTAAATTTATAAGAATAGCCTTTAAAGCGATTAAAATACAAATCTGTGTTGGTAGGTATTTATTTACTTAATTTATGATTATGTGTGTGGATAGGGGGACTAAAACCCATTTTTTAAAATTATTTTAAACACTTTATTTTTAGCATCGTAAATGTAGCGTGGAGCGAATCAATGCTGACGGGAGCAAACGAATCGAACTAATTAATAACTACTAATTATGAAACAATATCTTGAAAATACTGTAACTATATGTATAGTAATATGTACATAATTTAAAAATACTGTGGATAAATGTACAGTAACATGTATATATATTTATTCATAAATTTGTACATAAATCCCATTTTGAATATATTTTCCCCGTGACGGAAGTACAACTACCATTATCGTTGAAATCAAGATGGATAATTTAAAAGTAAGTGTATGTATTTACCTGTGAAGTTGACAGTTTTTATATTAGTACCAACAACATCATTCCAAATGTTAGAAACGTATGAGTTATATCAACACTAGTTCATATACTTATGGACCACAATAACTTCAAGTTTAAAAACACTCACTTTGTAAGTTGTATTTTATATTTAAATATAAATAAATAATTCTTAAATGCCAGAACGAAAAAATAGGAATTAGTATTGATCTATACCATAATGTTTCTGGTGCTTACTTGGAATGATTTCATTAAACAATATGTCGAAATTAACGTCCATGCTACACCATTTTCCACAGTTATCTATTTTCTTTCCACAGTTATCTATTTTCGGCTATATTTCGTCACAATAATATCAAACAATATTCAAAGTGATTATATTTTCATGCATGTCGGTATCCTTTCAGCTTGCACCATGCAACAATTTTAAAAATTTAGTATTTTGAACTCTTTGGTACCTCAAAATGATTATTAACAGGTACTGATAGTTATAATAATAATGATCTGTATTATCATATACGTATCGATATATTATTATGTTTATACATAAAAATGTTCGGTGATTTCACATATGTGAGAGAATGTATAATAAATAACCAGGATTGCTACTGATAACTCACCATACATATATGAGAGTTTCAAACCACTACATTTTATCAAAATATGACCACATTTGACTTCATAACCTGTGAGTAAGCAGTGGTGAAAACCTCTGTTATAGAAACCTCGCCACCACATGGATATGTGGGGGCGCAAAGACCTACTTGGTTTAGCAGACAATATGACCACCCCACTCACCCCCACTTGTGTGAGGAGAGGGGGCAAAACCCCATTTTCTGTCTACTTAGAGTCATTACAAACAAAATTAAACCTAATCTGCAACAGTGATTTTCCAGGTGCGTTATCATTAATAATACACCCAAATGCCTTGTAATCTGCTTTATGCTGTAAAGTTCGTTGATTGCGTTACGGGCCATGAGATTGATAACTTAGAGCTTTTTCACAGAAGTCGCCGCTTTGTCCTCAAAGGTAGCGCAGCATAATAATATTGTGGATTCAGGTTCATTTAGGTTAACAGCTGCATTAACAAAATAATCTGTGCTTTTCAATTCCACTTCATAACAAACAAATCAATTTGAAAACAAAAACGCGATGTTACGCTATAGAACCACTAACATCACAGATACATTTATACTGTTTAGCTATATCAGCCAATACGATTGATACTGAAGCCGCTACCTTAAACATTTTGCGAACTATTTATAAAATAAGAGCGTGGTTAACATGGTGGCGTCGTGGTCAGGATCCGACTCTCTTAGTTTTGGCAGCCAAAAATTGTAAGGAACAAAATTTTCGTTATTTTCCTGAAATACTGTGAATACTTATGCAGTGTTAATCAGGCGTCACATGGCGCAGGGCAACAAATCGTAAAATCGTAACAAATACAATAACGCATTTACCTTTTTTATTCCAGCTCTAATTAATTAGTAAGCCGTGGTGTTAAAACAATTTCAGATGTCACCACAGCCTATTTCAGAATAATTAACTACCGTTTAAAATATTAGCATAGAAGTTAAGGTTTTGATAAAGAGATTCGCCGTTGTTTTGGCCATAATTCCATTAAGAAAATAAAAGAAATCAGCATGCTCCGTTGCGTACAAGTCATCGTATTAATGCAACTGTAACTTTTAGGTTTTTAGAAAGCCTAATTTTTTCGTATTGTCTGCATTATTTAAGTTCTCATGCTTGTTGATAAGAACCAAGCCGAAACACTGAAGAATAACACGATCGCGGGGTCAGGTAACTCCGCGATTTTCGGCAAGTGTTTACAAACACGGATGAATCTCCAGACTACGGTCATCTATTCGTAGCGTCAATTGTTTGTGAAAGAAGAAAAATTGTCCGTAGGATTGTTCTAGAACAAAGGTCGCTGTTACATTACTTTTCTTCATTTTTACGTCGTTTTTCTTCAGATTTACCTTTGGGTTTATGTGTAAAATCGAAAAATGTTCACTCCAGCGACGGATTTCAGAAATAAACGGGTTATTCGTACATGTACTGTGACCATTCTACAAAAAATGTCTTGGAATCTTTATGAAGCAAGCACGCATGACATACGTGTGAAAAGCATATCTCGATATTTCTGGGTTTTGTCTTGTTAATTTTAGTACGTCTGTAATAGTTTAGTTATTGTGTAATCTGATACAACTAAATTTAAATTTGCAAGGTTTATGTTTATTGCACCTGGTCTCGTATTTTAGTTTTCAAAGTCGTCATAACCATTTTTCTTTTGGTCTTTTGCGCTGCCCGTAAAACCAAGAGCGACTATTTATATATTATTTTTGATGACTTATAGGTGTATTATGATATTGCTTTTAGCTGTTTGTGTAGCCTGAAACTATGCGCAAGGGAATTCTTGTTTTCTCATAAAACTAAAGGTGACAAACTGACACTCAGGTTTTTTAATACAACATTAGACTCAAAAGCGCCCCAAAATTAACCGGCTGTTTGGAGCTCGTTTCCATATTGTTTTTAGAAAGGTCATCGAGACCGGCGACATAATCGATATAGGTATACCTTTTGAACAAACAATCACAGATGAAATAACCTCTAAGATATTTGTGAATCTCTTTCAGTTGTATATTGAGCCAATTTTGCAGCATTCCATTTCTGTTGGTGACAACTGAGAATAATGAGGTATCAACTGTGCTGAGGCCAAATGTATTATATGACCCATTGGTGTTTACTTCGTTCCGTAGTCATAACTGGAAGTCATAACCAATTTATTAACAATCAAATACAATTGACATGTAAGGATAGCGCAGTATCAACTGTGCTGAGGCCAAATGTATATGACCCATTGGTCTTTACTTCGTTCCGTAGTCATAACTGGAAGTCATAACCAATTTATTAACAATCAAATACAATTGACATGTAAGGATAGCGCAGTATCAACTGTGCTGAGGCCAAATGTATATGACCCATTGGTCTTTACTTCGTTCCGTAGTCATAACTGGAAGTCATAAACAATTTATTAACTCAAATACAGATGACATGTAGGGATAACGCAGTATCAACTGTGCTGAGGCCAAATGAATTATATGACCCATTGGTCTTTACTTCGTTCCGTAGTCATAACTGGAAGTCATAAACAATTTATTAACAATCAAATACAGATGACATGTAAGGATAACGCAGTATCAACTGTGCTGAGGCCAAATGTATATGACCCATTTGTCTTTACTTCGTTCCGTAGTCATAACTGGAAGTCATAGACAATTTATTAACAATCAAATACAGATGACATGTAGGGGTAACGCAGTGTCAATTGTGCTGAGGCCAAATGTATTATATGACCCATTGGCCTTTACTTCGTTCCGTAGTCATAACTGGAAGTCATAACCAATTTATTAACAATCAAATACAATTGACATGTAAGGATAACGCAGTATCAACTGTGCTGAGGCCAAATGTATATGACCCATTGGTCTTTACTTCGTTCCGTAGTCATAACTGGAAGTCATAAACAATTTATTAACTCAAATACAGATGACATGTAGGGATAACGCAGTATCAACTGTGCTGAGGCCAAATGAATTATATGACCCATTGGTGTTTACTTCGTTCCGTAGTCATAACTGGAAGTCATAAACAATTTATTAACAATCAAATACAGATGACATGTAGGGATAACACAGTATCAACTGTGCTGAGGCCAAATGTATTATATGACCCATTGGTCTTTACTTCGTTCCGTAGTTATAACTGGAAGTCATAAACAATTTATTAACAATCAAATACAGATGACATGTAGGGATAACGCAGTATCAACTGTGCTGAGGCCAAATGTATTATATGACCCATTGGTCTTACTTCGTTCCGTAATCATAACTGGAAGTCATAAACAATTTATTAACAATCAAATACAGATGACATGTACGGGTAACGCAGTATCAACTATGCTGAGGCCAAATGTATTATATGACCCATTGGTCTTTACTTCGTTCCGTAGTCATAACTGCAAGTCGTAAACAATTTATTAACGAACAAATACATATGACATGTATGAATAACGTATTAAACAGTGATGTCGAATACTATAAAGCATAGGTTTATATGTAGCACACGGTTCGTATATGCAAATTAGGGCATAAGTCTAATGCCTAGAAATCTAGGGCCCAAGAAATGAAAAAAATTTTTTGCTCCGATTTGCCTAAAATTTTGCATACGGGGGTTTTCCAGTATGGGGAATTCATTTTTGACACTTTTAGCGAAAAAAAATTTTTTGACCAAAAAAATTTTTTTTGACCCAAAAAATTTTGAAAAAAATTTTTTTTGCCGAAATTCACCCAAAACCATTTTTTGATGCCAACAGAAAAATCAACATATTCAACTTACTTTTTGGATTTGATGCAGTGCAGCTTGGTGAGCGCAACTAAGCAGCATCTCTTAAATTTCGTCGAGAGTCTTTATTTTTTCTCACGCTTGCTATCTGGCTTTGTAATTGTTGCCTCGTCTTCTCACATTTCGTTTACTTTTTCTCACGCTAGCTAATTTTGTAACACTTTCATCGTTTACCGCCTGCTTAGTTTTTGTTTGGATCCGAATGCTTTTTGGAAATGGATGTTTTTGAGATAACAGAACAGCTAAGGGACGAACGAGCTGCCGTTGCATTTTTGCAGCGGCATAACATCATACACACTCAAGTAGAGTGTCCGGTTTGTGCACGTGAAATGACCATGACACGGGATGCCTGTGTGGCTGGTTTCAAGTGGCGTTGCCCCCAAAAGCATGCCAAGCAAAGTATTTTGACCAACAGTTACTTCGCAACCACCAGATTGCCGCCAAAGAAGGTCGTCATGCTGATCTACTTCTGGGCCGCGGAGGTCAAATACAAGCAGATTGAATTCCTCGTAAACGTGGCGCACAATACGGTTATTGATTACATGCAGTACCTCCGTGATATCTGTAGCTGGAAGCTTTTGCAAGATCCAGTTCGCCTTGGCGGTCCCGGGGCTGTCTGCCAAATAGACGAGAGCGTCATGGTCAAACGGAAATACAACCGCGGCAGACTGCAGCGTGAACGATGGGTCTTCGGCATATATGATGTCCTTGTAAAGGAGGGCTATTTGTGCTTTGTCGACGACCGTTCTGCAGCAACCCTGCTACCGATTGTCCAACGAGTCATCGCGCCGGGCTCTACGGTGCACTCAGATGAGTGGCGCGCTTATAATGGTCTCAACGGTTTGGGGTACTTCCACGAAACCGTTAACCATTCGCACCACTTTGTTGATCCGCTTACGGGGGCGCATACCAACCATGTTGAATGCATGTGGCGGAACGCAAAACAGAAATTCAAAGCAATGTACGGCACAACTGACGCGATGGTCCCCAGCCACTTGGATGAATTCATGTGGCGCCAACGCTACGGTCAAACATTTCAACTTGCATTCCTCAACATGCTGCGTCATATTGCAGAGAGGAATCCCTGCAATTAGCTAAGACAGCCAGCAACGCAGCGCCCAGTGGGTGGTAGGACGGGGTATGGGGCGGAAACTCCGCCAAGCAAAGATTTGCTTGACTGTCCCAAGCCAGCAAAAGGAGGAGGGACGCCCGAATTCCAGCTCTATGTTCGCAAAGTGTATTATGAAGAAGGACTCTCGACGAAATTTAAGAGATGCTGCTTAGTTGCGCTCACCAAGCTGCACTGCATCAAATCCAAAAAGTAAGTTGAATATGTTGATTTTTCTGTTGGCATCAAAAAATGGTTTTGGATGAATTTCGGCAAAAAAAATTTTTTTCAAAATTTTTTGGGTCAAAAAAAATTTTTTTGGTCAAAAAATTTTTTTTCGCTAAAAGTGTCAAAAATGAATTCCCCATACTGGAAAACCCCCGTATGCAAAATTTTAGGCAAATCGGAGCAAAAAATTTTTTTCATTTCTTGGGCCCCGATATTAGACTTATGCCCAAATTAGGCATAGAAGACCGATTTTATTAATTTATTAAAATTCTTCGGAAAAAGTGATTTTGCAACGCAGCTAAAACTATCGAATTTGTGGTACTACAATATAAAGCTAGAATAATTAGCATTAAATCTGAAATTCAAACAAATGTAAGCGCGAGAATAATCTCCGTAATGGTCGCATTATTTTTGTCGGCGCAAATATTCTCAAATAAGTATGTATATGTATGCGTGTGAACTGAGCCAGAAACAATTTTAAAATATCTTTTTATAATCCTCGGGATCTTTGCCATCAATCATTATTTGAAAAATTTAATTGCGTGGAGTAAAATTTTAATTTAATTTTGGAGTAAATTTCTGTTAGTTTGGGACAATGGAGTACTATTATTTTATAAAGGTAGATTATTTTATTACAATACTACGCAATTTCATAGTAAATCTAACTTGCTCACTGGTAATTGTTCTTTGCTTATGCTTATTCCAGTGTTATACAATAATATAACTTCAGTGATAACGGAATATATACTTTACGACTGAAGAAATTTCCGTATGCAATATGTCACTGAATATATCTACTTAGTGGATTCGCCACGATATCATTATGGGGGAGCGGGACAATTTGCACCGTCAAGCATAGCTGTCCATGGGGCAGATGGTCGCTCCGCACACCCCTCCCTTCCGTCTACCAACCTGTTGCTTGCACGCACCATAGCAGCGTGGAGAATTCGTGTCAGCAAAAAGTGGGGAAAATTTTTGCGATAATACTACGTGGCGCGCACTTCTTTCTCTAGGGGTGGTGACCACGGCACGGTTGCATTTAAATTTCGCGCGCCGAAGGCGCAAAGTCTTTTCATGAAAATATGCGAAACATGTTACAACCATATATGGGGGTGCGGCGATATTGCGCGGCGCCCCTCGTATTTGAGGGGGTGGCCCTCTACATCCCCCTGGTGGCGGAGCCCCTGTATCTACTCCAATGTTTATATATGTTCCTTTTCGTTCGTGATATCAGGTTTGGGCTGAAGGGATTGGGTAACCAATTGCAGCAATCAGTACTTCATCATTACAGTTGATTATTTCAATTGGTTCCCCAATCCTGCACAAGCCTACAAATTTTGAGATTTGTTTCGGATACATATAAATACCCCATGTTCACTTTACAGCGATGGCATAATCAGTCACGGGCTTTATAATTTTTCGCTACTCGGATCTCGATAATTACGGCTTACATTTGGTTTTTGGCTAAAATATATCGTCCGTCCAGTTTAGAGAGGCAGAAGGTGCGGTCCGCTCTTTGACAATCAGGAAAGCTTTTGGTATATAGATAAACCCATTTAGTTTTGAACGAAATGCACAACTATTTACACACACGTCATATATATTATTATACAAAATGCTACTTAAAAATGGTTTTTAAATTTCAACTTTTTCTATTGTGATGAGGTAAAATTGCGTGCTTTAGTATTATTTAGTACAGCCATATTAAATCGGAAATTTGAAATCGAGAAAAAAAAAGAAATTTAATAAAAATATATTCGGTAAATGTGCGTTCATTTCTAGAGTACATAAACACTTTGCATATTTATGATTTTTCAAAATGCTTAAAAACATATTTATATATTTGTTCAAATGTAAATGACTTTTGCCAGATGTTTTTGGACCCTGGCTGTGACAGTGTATTTTATTATAGCACGTGGAATGACTTTATGTACCAAAAAATTCCACCACTCAAATGGATTTCTTTACAGATGACTGTGGCATCAATTTCATTTTATTTAGGATTACAGTCCTTTTAGTTTAGACAAAAACAATGTTAGATTTGAAACATACAGATTTATATTGTAACGCTGCAGGCTTGTTTTCCCATCGGTAATAACAAACGTTAATTCGGTAAAAAGATAAGCTTGGCCACACACCCACGGTTAGCATCGCGCAGAGCCGTATGCTTAAGGCATGAGCCCATACGTAGCGGGTGTGCCTACGGTTAGTGGGTATCCTTAACGTTCTCAAGCCTGTATATTCACCAGAGAGCTACCTCATTGTCGAAATGACTACGTTGTTCCGTAATGTTAGCGCCGTCAAAAATGTAGCTGTCCCGATTAGTGAGAAACGTCCTGCAAATTTAGTGGTTCTTTTAGCACTTTCTCACCAAATAACTAAGTTATTTCCTTTAGTGGGTAGTGGGCTCTGTCTGCCGTGGAAATTACAAAATAGCTAAAGTTAATAGGCACTGTTTCAAAGATTGGACATTTAGTTTCCACTAGTAGTCGCTATCTGAAAATATGTGTTAGTGGGCAATTGATTTGCGCAATTGATGCTGTGGCAACGATCAGTGAACAGAGTTCTGATCAATTTTTCAATATTGTTAGGCGAAAAGCCTTTCGTTTTAGCCAGCCGATTAATTGGGTGGTAATCAGGAGGGTAACAAAAGTGGGTAACTTTATGTGTCATGTAGTCTGGGCACACAAATGCTATTGGCAAGGAATTTACCTTTACAAAACTAAATGCAGAATGTCAATATTGAAGGCACCAAGGCTTCCAAGGCCAGTGAAATAGATTTACAATTGTCTAGCTTCACCGGGACTGACAAAATTTTCTAAGCTCATGGGCACGGGCTTAGTGGCTGTGGGTAGGTCTTCAATCTTCGCGGGTATCCG
>JASANE010016282.1:0-10472 GCA_030248225.1 Trileptium ribeirensis | reverse complement strand
CTTCGTTCAGTTACGTATTGTTAATAACCTGAACCGCGACTGCAAAAAATCTGGAATAAACGAAGGGTTGATGTCCATTATACGACTTTCAAACAGAAGTGCGTACATGTTTGGTGTTTTTACGGACATGGTAATTATACAAATTGTATTTAAAACATCATATTGTTGCGCGAGTTCATAATTAGCCCTGAAACAAAAATGTGACCCTCATGCCACACTATATTATAGACGTTGTGGGACGACGTGGTCCATTTTTTCGATATTTTTCGCACTTTTTGTGGAGGAAAGTTTCACAAGTTTCCCATTTTTGTGCTGTTCTCTCTGTCCCCATATTTTTTCATGTCTTTCTATCATTCGTTCCGTTCCACGCCTCACCTCCCTAACTTTTGTTAATAATTGAACGAAAAAATGAAAATGTTTAAATATTAATTTAAAATTTTCCACTTTTTGTTCGAATTTGAAACAAAAGTTGAAGCGTATGGAGCAAACGTTGGAGGGTCAGGCAAATTTGACAAGACAGGCAAAATATGGCATGGGGGCATGACGAAAGTTGGTAGAGTCGGACAAACTGGGCAAAAGATTGGTACTGTGGCAAATTGATTTTTCGTCTGCTTTAATTCGATATGATCCGAACCCATGCATATTACGCTAAGCGGGCTAAGTCTACTAGGTCTCGGCAAACTTAATTTCAGTAAACTTCAAGAATTATAAGTAAGTTCAAAAATTATTTAAAAATCATATGAAATGACATATTTCACAAACCCAAAATAAAAGTATACACGACATTTTACATTTATAACTGTTCCAATAACTTTCGATATTTGAATGCTGGCTTCCGCTTGATTTTCTATGCACCAGATTACGGACGTATCTTACCGAAAAAACAGTAACGATTTCTAAAGACATATAACCATATTTTGAATTTAACAGCTTTGTCGTGTATTTACATCAATAGTTAACTGAATCTATAGTTTTCAAAATATATGATCCTCGCTGACAAGCTTTTAATATTTTGACTATCTATAAAACGAGTGATTTATTACGTTGCATTTCCGATGGCAATTTAACATTTCGATAATTTGTCAATTGCAGTTATATAAGTGTTCAGGGAAAGCCGCTCTGAATAATTATAAATGCGAGACGACAATTGTAGATAAAATTAATAGGATTCTGTTGGTAGAGCTATATATATATAGATGAAAAAGTTTGAACAGTAAAAGTAAGCATTAGATGAAAATGTAGCTCGACATATCGGCTTTATATCAAATGATCACCTGATGAAATGTATCTGTTTTAGTTTATGATACTGTTATGTACAAAAACCCGAGGTTGAGCCAGACACGTTGACAAATGCAATGGTTCACTACTACCTGGGATCCATCTGTAAATTAAATATTAGAAAATATTAAAACATGATTTGAAAAATGAGATGAAAAATTGTTACTGAAATTGTGTCCTACTTGCGTTTCACATGGTAATTTGCTGAGTTAGTAATGTCTTTTGTTTGGTTGTGTTGGGACTTGATCTTGATCATTGTGTATATATAACATATGATTAGACCACAGATGAAGCAAAAAAGTGGACAAATTTAAATATAATTTTTAAACCGGAATTCCGGTTCCGGTATGATTTTAGCCGTTTGCTGGAACCGCAACTGGAACATGAATGTCTCCGGACCCGGAATTCCGGTTATTAACTGTTGTGCAGTGTTATCCAGAGCCTGTTTTGAAGATAATTTATGGCAATGAACGACATCATTCTTAATCTATATTAAAATGTTTCTGACTTTTAAGCTCAACTGGAAAACATTAAATATATATGCATACTGATAAATGTCCTGAGGGATAACAAACATCATTGCGAACCGTAGACTGCCAGGAGTACAATTTTTGGCTCGGCATCAGGGTAATAATCAATAAAATATTGTCTTGTGCACACATGAAGATTGCAATGGGTTAATTACGAACTCGCGCTATAACATAATGTTTTAAATACAATTTGTACAATTACCATGTCCGTAAAAAACACCAAACATGTACGCACTTCTGTTTGAAAGGCGTATAATGGACATAACCCCTTGGTTTATTCCAATCTTGTCCAGTTGCTGTGCAGCGGTCAGTTTTCCTGTTACGTCATCGTGCAGTGCTTTCTGTTGCTGTTACGCATGGTGCAGCTACCTTTGTTTTGATAAACATTTGTTCAAAGATTACGCTGCTCGTTACACTAGCGTTCAATAATCTCTGTTTATGTAACCAAGCTGACGTGCGTTTATTTCTCTGCTGTTGTTACACTGCTGTGCAGCTACTACGATTTCTGTTACAGCTGCGGTACCAAAATCTTAGTCCTCATTACACCATCGTTCGGCAACCATTATTGACGTTACACCAGGCGCGCTTTTTTCAGCATTGTTGTTACAAGCCGCGTAACATCAATCGCAATGCTCGCTACAGGCGTCGTTATAAAATGCCAACTGTTGCACGAAGCTTGTAGCGACATATAAGATCGAAGTTACATTGTTGCGACAACTGCAGTGTAACAAACACAGCGGTTCTTTGCGAAACCGTGTGCAGTAGATGCACGCAACTTAATTTGAACGACGCATTATATACGCTTCAGATAAGAAAATGCGCAACTTTGGACATTTTACCATTAAGCAGATATGGTTATGACCATACATGCCGAAGGTCGGTCATGCCATGGGGTAGAGGCCCCACGGGGGGGGCGTGGGTCGCGGCCATCTCAGGGGGTAACCCCCCTGGCCGGCCAAATTTGTCTAGGAGGGGGTCGGTCTCGTGAGGACCTTTTTTTTGATAGTCGGATGTATATTTTTCACCTACGTGTTCAGTTTGTCTACATGCACCGCAAGAAACGCGAAGGCGCACATTGCGCACGTTTTTCACCGTATTTGTTGATCTACAGTAATTCTTTCAATTATTTTAATCTATCTCTGCCTAAACTGGTGCCGATTCGGTCGCAGAACGCTCGTTAGGACAATCAAAGGCACTTGTTGATTTAGCTGTCTCTGTTAGAAAATTTTTTGGTTGAAAGTTGTCTTCCCCGGTATATTTAAAACTATTATTTGTATATACATGCCTGTTTCAGAGCTGAAAAATCATGCTAGATTAGCAACAGAATTCAGAATATGTTCCAGCACGAATAACAATGTCTAAATCTAGTTAGTATATAAATAAGTATTTCGGTTAACTTTCATTTCAGGGAATGACGCCATTCAACAAAAAGCTTTCCACAAATTTACAGCTGCATATGCACCACTAGCAACAAGCAGGCACAATTTGCGCAAGTTCTGTGCTGCGCACCCCGGGAGGGGGGTAACCCCCTGGACTTTTCGGCCTCAGGGGGGTCCGGACCTCAGGGGGGGTTACCCCCCTACCCCTCCCTGCCGGCATGTATGGTTATGACCATCCACATATCGCACCAGTTGTTAACTATAAGTACAATAAGAGTAAAGCTTAGCAAAACTAATGGAGTCAAATTTGTTCGGTCCAAGCCCAACTGAACTTAGACGGACAACGTTAGAACGAAGTTCACCATACCAAGCTATGCCACTTTTTTGATAAGTTCACGATAACGACGGCTATATATTGTATACTGTGCTCTGTGGCAAACTAGGTCCGGGTTGATATCCTGAGTGCGCAGATAATGGGTAAACCGCTGGCTATGAGCCCCAGGAACGCGTACATTGGTGCTGCTCAACAGTGGGCATTGTCGCCAGAAAAGCTAGGTAGGCGGTTCCCCTTAGCAAATAGTGCCTGAACAATATAGCGATCCCTTCATTGAGCGATGTTTAAGCTTAGTGCCGCTGCCCAAATGTTTAATATTTTATACAAACAGTGGAGTAACAGGCAAATCGTCGGAATTTGCAATGAAAGTAAAATGGCAGGAAATAGTCGAATAGAGCCGCAAGTATTAAGTGATACACAAAACGTGTTTCGAATCTCTACAAACGTTAAGCCACATATATATTTCTTTCGTGCAGCACGGTATATAATATATAGCCGTCGTTTATAAAACGACTGAAAATCTATTCAAACATTAACGACACAATTTATCGGCAAAATGTGTGCTATTTTAAGCCCAGGGTCTACGGAATAACAGAAAATTTACCGAAATAGCAATACAGTGACATAATCTTTGTAAAAATTGTAAGATTTTATACTCAGCGTGTGCGAAATAACAAAAATCTACCCGAATAGCAACAAAAGTGACCTAGTTTTGAAAAAGGTTGTATGATTTTTAACCAACCTCTGGTTTAGAGAAAAACTTGTAAGAAGTTTTACCATCTGACTATAGAATCACAAAAAATTCCATCAAAACGTTAACAAAAGTCACCGAATTTTGAAAAAAATTATAAGTGTTTGCTCTAATTGTCTAAAGAATAACTGAAAATCCATCCAAATATTACCGAT
Organism: Trileptium ribeirensis; assembly: GCA_030248225.1. Lineage (NCBI taxonomy): Eukaryota > Metazoa > Nematoda > Enoplea > Enoplida > Thoracostomopsidae > Trileptium > Trileptium ribeirensis. The sequence goes on along the minus strand of JASANE010016282.1, from coordinate 6,045 downwards.
ATATGCCGATAAATTATATAATACTTATATTTCTAATACTCATACTTATAATCATAAAATCATTAGCAAAACACGACCTAAATATAACAGAACACAATTAAATGTACGGCGAGGAAATGAAATTTGTGTCGGTAAATTATATAATACTTATATTTCTAATACTTATACTTATAATCATCAAGTCATTAGTAAAACACGACTTAATATAACAGAACACAATTAAATGTACGGCGAGGAAATGAAATTTGTGTCGGTAAATTATATAATACTTATATTTCTAATACTTATACTTATAATCATCAAGTCATTAGTAAAACATGACCTAAATATAACAGAACACAATTAAATGTACAGCGAGGAAATGAAATTTGTGTCGGTAAATTGTATAATACTTATATTTCTGATACTTATACTTATAATCATCAAGTGATTAGTAAAATATGACCTAAATATAACAGAACACAATTAAATGTACGGCGAGGAAGTGAAATTTGTGTCGGTAAGTTATATAATACTTATATTTCTAATACTTATGCTTATAATCATAAAATCATTAGCAAAACACGACCTAAATAACAGAACACAATTAAATGTTCAGCGAGGAAATGAAATTTGTGTCGGTAAATTGTATAATACTTATATTTCTGATACTTATACTTATAATCATAAAATCATTAGCAAAACACGACCTAAATATAACAGAACACAATTAAATGTACGGCGAGGAAATGAAATTTGTGTCGGTAAATTATATAATACTTATATTTCTAATACTTATACTTATAATCATCAAGTCATTAGTAAAACATGACCTAAATATAACAGAACACAATTAAATGTTCAGCGAGGAAATGAAATTTGTGTCGGTAAATTATATAATACTTATATTTCTAATACTTATACTTATAATCATCAAGTCATTAGTAAAACATGACCTAAATATAACAGAACACAATTAAATGTACAGCGAGGAAATGAAATTTGTGTCGGTAAATTATATAATACTTATATTTCTAATACTTATACTTATAATCATCAAGTCATTAGTAAAACACGACTTAATATAACAGAACACAATTAAATGTTCAGCGAGGAAATGAAATTTGTGTCGGTAAATTGTATAATACTTATATTTCTGATACTTATACTTATAATTATCAAGTCATTAGTAAAACACGACTTAAATATAACAGAACACAATTAAATGTACGGCGAGGAAATGAAATTTGTGCCGATAAATTATATAATACTTATATTTCTAATACTCATGCTTATAATCATAAAATCATTAGCAAAACACGACCTAAATATAACAGAACACAATTAAATGTACGGCGAGGAAATGAAATTTGTGTCGGTAAATTATATAATACTTATATTTCTAATACTTATACTTATAATCATCAAGTCATTAGTAAAACATGACCTAAATATAACAGAACACAATTAAATGTACAGCGAAGAAATGGAATTTGTGTCGGTAAATTATATAATACTGATATTTCTAATACTTATACTTATAATTATCAAGTCATTAGTAAAACACGACCTAAATATAACAGAACACAATTAAATGTACAGCGAGGAAATGAAATTTGTGTCGGTAAATTATATAATACTTATATTTCTAATACTTATACTTATAATCATAAAATCATTAGCAAAACACGACCTAAATATAACAGAACACAATTAAATGTACGGCGAGGAAATGAAATTTGTGTCGGTAAACTATATAATACTTATATTTCTAATACTTATACTTATAATCATTAAGTCATTAGTAAAACATGACCTAAATATAACAGAACACAATTAAATGTACAGCTAGGAAATGAAATTTGTGTCGGTAAATTATATAATACTTATATTTCTAATACTTATACTTATAATCATCAAGTCATTAGTAAAACACGACTTAATATAACAGAACACAATTAAATGTTCAGCGAGGAAATGAAATTTGTGTCGGTAAATTGTATAATACTTATATTTCTGATACTTATACTTATAATTATCAAGTCATTAGTAAAACACGACCTAAATATAACAGAACACAATTAAATGTACGGCGAGGAAATGAAATTTGTGTCGGTAAATTATATAATACTGATATTTCTAATACTTATACTTATAATTATCAAGTCATTAGTAAAACACGACCTAAATATAACAGAACACAATTAAATGTACAGCGAGGAAATGAAATTTGTGTCGGTAAATTGTATAATACTTATATTTCTGATACTTATACTTATAATTATCAAGTCATTAGTAAAACACGGCTTAAATATAACAGAACACAATTAAATGTACAGCGAGGAAATGAAATTTGTGCCGATAAATTATATAATACTTATATTTCTAATACTCATGCTTATAATCATAAAATCATTAGCAAAACACGACCTAAATATAACAGAACACAATTAAATGTACGGCGAGGAAATGAAATTTGTGTCGGTAAATTATATAATACTTATATTTCTAATACTTATACTTATAATCATCAAGTCATTAGTAAAACACGACCTAAATATAACAGAACACAATTAAATGTACAGCGAGGAAATGAAATTTGTGTCGGTAAATTATATAATACTTATATTTCTAATACTTATACTTATAATTATGAAGTCATTAGTAAAATACGACTTAAATATAACAGAACACAATTAAATGTACGGCGAGGAAGTGAAATTTGTGTCGGTAAGTTATATAATACTTATATTTCTAATACTTATACTTATAATCATCAAGTCATTAGTAAAACACGACTTAATATAACAGAACACAATGAAATGTTCATCGAGGAAATGAAATTTGTGTCGGTAAATTGTATAATAATTATATTTCTGATACTTATACTTATAATTATCAAGTCATTAGTAAAACACGACCTAAATGTAATAGAACACAATTAAATGTACGGCGAGGAAATGAAATTTGTGTCGGTAAATTATATAATACTTATATTTCTAATACTCATGCTTATAATCATAAAATCATTAGCAAAACACGACCTAAATATAACAGAACACAATTAAATGTACGGCGAGGAAATGAAATTTGTGTCGGTAAATTATATAATACTTATATTTCTAATACTTATACTTATAATCATCAAGTCATTAGTAAAACATGACCTAAATATAACAGAACACAATTAAATGTACAGCGAAGAAATGAAATTTGTGTCGGTAAATTATATAATACTGATATTTCTAATACTTATACTTATAATTATCAAGTCATTACTAAAACACGACCCAAATATAACAGAACACAATTAAATGTACAGCGAGGAAATGAAATTTGTGTCCGTAAATTATATAATACTTATATTTCTAATACTTATACTTATAATCATCAAGTCATTAGTAAAACACGACTTAATATAACAGAACACAATTAAATGTTCAGCGAGGAAATGAAATTTGTGTCGGTAAATTGTATAATAATTATATTTCTGATACTTATACTTATAATTATCAAGTCATTAGTAAAACACGACCTAAATATAATAGAACACAATTAAATGTACGGCGAGGAAATGAAATTTGTGTCGGTAAATTATATAATACTTATATTTCTAATACTCATGCTTATAATCATAAAATCATTAGCAAAACACGACCTAAATATAACAGAACACAATTAAATGTACGGCGAGGAAATGAAATTTGTGTCGGTAAATTATATAATACTTATATTTCTAATACTTATACTTATAATCATCAAGTGATTAGTAAAACATGACCTAAATATAACAGAACACAATTAAATGTACAGCGAAGAAATGAAATTTGTGTCGGTAAATTATATAATACTGATATTTCTAATACTTATACTTATAATTATCAAGTCATTAGTAAAACACGACCTAAATATAACAGAACACAATTAAATGTACAGCGAGGAAAAGAAATTTGTGTCGGTAAATTATATAATACTTATATTTCTAATACTTATACTTATAATTATGAAGTCATTAGTAAAATACGACTTAAATATAACAGAACACAATTAAATGTACAGCGAGGAAATTAAATTTATGTCGGTAAATTACATAATACTTCCATTTCTTATACTTGTACTTATAATCATAAAAATATTAGAAAAACACGACCTGAATATAACATAACACAACTAAATGTACGGCGAGGAAGTGAAATTTGTGTCGTAAATTATATAATACTTATATTTCTAATACTTATACTTATAATCATAAAATCATTAGCAAAACACGACCTAAATACAAGTAAATGTACGGCGAGGAAGCTAAATTTGTGTCGGTAAATTATATAATGCTTATATTTCTAATACTTATAGTTTTATAATCAACAAGTCATTAGCAAAACACGACCTAAATATAATGCGTCATTCACGTTAATTTGTGTGCAGCTACTACACACAGTGGGCAGTATGGTCGCTACGAATCACTCAAACCGATTCGAGTGCAATAACAATGCCCAATGCGCCGTCCGTGTAATGGTAAACTTGGTTACTTACTGAGATCACTAGCAGCAGTGATTGCACGTGACTATGCAACTGTATAGTACAATGCATTGACGGCGTGCATTTGAAAAGACTTTAACATTTTAAGGTGCAAAAGAATAATCAGTTTACACATTCGAGTGCAATAGTTTTGATCATTGATCGTGCAATGATAATTACTATTGCAAACTGTAGAGCAACATTGTTTACTAAAGGGCGGCGTCCTTGAAATTGTTTTCGCCAAAGCACGTTCCAGTGCAACTTTTGTTACATTTGCACTAGCTGTAGCAATGGTATAAACATAAGCCTGAAACGTGCCCCTTGTTATTATTTATGCCATTGCATCTATGCGAGCAATGGATGTTGTGTTTACACATTTTCGTGCAGGTGATGTGGTGATTGCATATTGTCATAATCTTTAAGAATTAATCAAAAAGCGAAGCATTTTTGCTTTTGCAAAGAACCCTTAAAATCTAGTTTATGGCCATTTGGACCATGAAAAATGTGCCACCGTTGTAGGCATTTTTAGTTCTTATATTCCGTTTGTTTTTTAGAAGGCCCTTTTGTATTGGTTTCCCGCATTCGGTTTGTAATAAGGCCTATGTAGTTGGAGGGTTTAGCACTGGCGTCTTGAAGTAGGTACAACACAAGTTTGGTTCTTACATTGTCTTTTGGTCTTTCTAGTTTAAATCCAAAACAATGGAAGGGTTTAGCACTGGCGTCATGAAGTACAACGCAGTTTTGTTTGTTTTATTCCCTCTTGGTGTTTCGAAGGCTCTTTAGTATTGATTTAAGGTCAATATAATCGTCAATAAAAAATGATAAATTCATAGTTCAAAATCACCATAAAATATGCGCGCAAATACCCTGGCCTTTCGCAAATAGTACCTCCGATACTGATAATGAGTTATACAAAAATACATAGATTCATGGAACAAAATGGTCAAAAGCTAGATATTAAGTGTTCTTCGCAAAAGCAAAAAATACTTGGCTTTTGGTTAACTCTAAATTATGTCTATGTGCAATCACACCATCACCTGCACGAAAATGTGTAAATACAACAACCATTGCTCGCACAGATGCACTGGCATATAGAATAACAAGGTTCACATTTCAGGCTTATGTTTATGCCATTGCTGCAGCTAGTGCAAATGTAACAACAATTGCACTAGAACGTGCTTTGGCGAAAACAATTTCACGGACGCCGCCCTTTAGTAAACAATGGTGCTCTACAATTTGCAATAGTAATTATCATTGCACGATCAATGATCAAAACTATTGTACTCGAATGTGTAAACTGATTATTCTTTTGCACCTTAAAATGTTAAAATTATTTCAAATGCACGGCGTCAATGCATTGTACTATACAGTTGCATAGCCACGTGCAATCACTGCTGCTAGTGATCTCAGTAAGCAACCAAGTTTACCGTTACACGGACGGCGCATTGGGCATTATCAATGCACTCGAATCGGTTTGAGTACATTCGTAGCGACCATACTGCCCACTGTGTGCAGTAGCTGCACACAAATTAGTTAGTGAATAACAAT